>JASGXE010007277.1:0-56603 GCA_030068105.1 Sinentomon sp. SZTP_YWyxl
TTTGCAGCCGTATGAAATGTGTAATTGGTGCAAAAGATTAAGACTTTCCAGTGGCATGAACTATAAGTTTGTGCTGGATAGTTACTTTGCAGCCGTATGAAATGTGTAATTGGTGCAAGGTAAAGACTTTCCATTGGCATGAACTATAAGTTTGTGCAGGATAGTTACTTTGCAGCCGTATGAAATGTGTAATTGGTGCAAGGTAAAGACTTTCCAGTGGCATGAACTATAAGTTTGTGCTGGATAGTTACTTTGCAGCCGTATGAAAAGTGTAATTGGTGGAAGGTAAAGACTTTCCAGTGGCATGAACTATAAGTTTGTGCAGGATAGTTATTTATAATCGGAAGTCACTTTTGTATTCGGCTTACAGAACAAATTTACAAAATTAAAAAATACAATTGAAACAATGAAGGTATTCGTACAGAGAAACATCGATGAACATGGTGATGCAGGTGGAATTGCGAGAGATAGAAATGCAAGGAAACACACAGATAAAAACAGTGCAACATAAAACACAACAAACAGGGGCCCCAGTCCCCCCAGGCATGTGGACGCTGCTTCCCCCAGATTTTCCAAGCAGTGTTTAAAATGAACGGGAAAAAAAGGGGCAGGAACGCATTTCCATTATAAGTGCACATAAAGTGGGCGGAGCCCCAGCGGGGTTCCAAGGGGCAGAGCCCATGGCGGGGGGTCTAGGGGGCAGAGCCCCCGAGAAGCTGAAGAAATTTTGAAATTTCAGTGTTAGATTTGGATAAATTTTGGTGTTCCATAGCAGACAATGCATAATAAATAAAACTTTTGTCTTGCCACAAATCACGTTGAACGGCACGAAAATCTGTCCTATGAATCCCCCCCGGGGATGTCGATTGTATCTATGTAAATCCTCCCCCCTGAGACCAAGTGGATGCGAACCGTGTCCCCAACCCCCCCCCCCTGATAGTTACTTTGCAGCCGTATGAAATGTGTAATTGGTGCAAGGTAAAGACTTTCCAGTGGCATGAACTACGGTTTGTGCAGGGTAATTACTTTGCAGCAGCACGAAATGTTTGTGCAAGGAACGAACTCAATGGATGTGCACAGAAAAGACTTATCGGCAGCATGGATTGTGATCAGACATCCGAATTTCCAAACATTTTATTTTTCAATATCATTTCAGGGCATGGCCTTCACCAATACTTCTCCATTTATGGTACCAACGAGAGGAAAAAAGGTGCGCTTAAGTTTGAATTCCTGTCTTACTTTCTTGCAATTCATTCAAATAGGCTACTTGGAATTTTTCAATTGCTTCCATTGTTTGCTGGTTTTTATACAGTTAGCCTGTTTGTTAATTCAGTTGTTTTTGGCACTGATCTAGTTTTTGCAACATCGTCCGGCACTTTTTGTTTTTCATAAAACGTTTGTTTCGGAGCTTTTCCTGCTGTTCTTGCGACAATTTCATTTTTTGATGGGTTATTTTGTGGTCTGTTAGGTATCTGTGGTGCGCTGATTTGGTAGAAAATTTGCTGTCCTCTGAGGGAAGGTGTCGCCCACCATTTCCAACAATGTTTGCACAGACAAATCCTCAACTGATCTAGGCTACCTGCATTTCAACATGCCGAATTTTTTTCACAACATGTCGAATTTTTTCACAATATGCCCAAGAACAACTCGCCACTCATTTACACCTTGAAACTTGTTGTTATGAAACCCAGCAAGGATCAGCTGAAATGCTACCTATATCTGTGATGTGGCTTCTGCTCTTGATATGGAAAATCAAGCTCGGCTCGACAAGCGTCACATGAACCTTTCCATTTGCCCGCTAGCATGCCCACTGATATTTGTGGCATGCCCACCGATTTTTTTGCCAACTGATATTTTATGCTCGCGGATATTTTTATGCCCACTGATATGTGCCCACTAATGCTTTGTTTATCACATGCGTATTTTTTGGTATAGGCATGTTTGGGGACCAATCCGCTATCACTCGCTGCTCCGGCTTCCGATGGTGAAAGCTTTGTTCTGGATATGGCTACAACGGCTGTTGCAGTAGGCAAGGTATGTTTCCTCTGGACTTGACTTAACTGGTAATCATACGTTTGTTCACCCTTGAGATGTGTTAGTTTTTGACAGGTTATTTAGCTGCTTAAGCTTGAAGTTGGGCACATTTACCTAACCTGCAGGTAGCCTTTAACTGATTATTCTTCCTTTGGGAACAGGTTTAGTGTACGTCGGCTTTTGAACTTCATTTTTTTCCAAGTCTTTGGCCCTACCAATATGGGTTACTCAAACATGCTGCAGGAAATCACGAGTTCAAAAACGAAGTCTTTGGCTTCTTTGTTTGCCAAAGTGACCTGTTAACTGATGGCCAAGATTTGACTCCGTGGAGTTGGGGTCTCCAGCTTTGTGAAGAAATATCTAATGAAACCAGAGTAGGTAACTGGCCTTCCTACTTCAAATATCTTTGGGTAGAGCAATCTGCCCAACTCCTGTTCAATCAAAAGAACATGTCAGATATTGTTCTTTTCGAACTCGAAGGCTGGGGGTTTAACAGCATCGGTCATTTTGGGCTGGAGCCAAAGTAAGTTCATGTGTGTCGTGAAAATCAAATCTGATATGATATCATTCCGTTCAAGCATCCAAGATTGAAGATTGTTGTGTGTGAGGCATATTTCTGTGTATGGCTTTCACACTGGTCTTACAAGGCACAATTGCTTCAATTTATGGGCATCGGGGTATTCTGTTCCAATGTTGACCTTATCCTTGGAGGCATTTAACAACAGTTTCCTAGATCGAATTGACCACTCCATGTTGTGGGGTAGTAAGAAGGCAGCTGCCAAATGACCACAGCACTCACCCAATGTACCTACATGTAGATTTTGTATTTTGAAGGATACCTATTGCTCTTCAACACATCTTCAGCATGGAATGTACAACAATTTAAATGAAAACTTGTGCAGATTGAGGTTTAAATGAAAACTATTTTGCAGAATGAGGGTTTTAAATGAAAACTTTATTCCAGATTGAGGTTTAACCCTCCGATTACCAAGGTGTTCCTAGGTCCGTACTTTACCAAGGTGTGGTGCGCTGCACCACAATTTGTTTTCCTACATTTTTTAATGATTTGGAATTTTGGTATTTAGACAGTCTTAATTGGCTCAATTGATGGCCCAAACAAACTAGAAGACCATATTTTGTGTTGTTGGTTTTGATGTCTTATTTCGCTAAAAAGCAAAGAGGTAGCAAAAAACTATGAAACGCAAAAAAACCAAAATTTCTCGAAAGCAAATCTATTTAAGAATCAAATAATGGGCACTTACAGGTACTTCCAGGTGTTAGGAAAAAAAAATGTTCAGTTATATTTCTTGAGTTTATTCTGCATCACTGCTCCTCTTACACATCTTAAGACTCGATGAATGAGCATTGCAAATGTTGCGTTTGCACTCATCACATGTTTGTTTCCGAGTTGAAAGCTGTTTTTTCTCTTTCTTGTGGTTGGTAATTCCTCAATACACTGGTAACATCTTCCTTTTTTATTTCAACTAGTTGGAGGTTTCCAACATCTGGTGCCTTGTTTAGCTGTAGTCCCAGTTGTTGAGACATTGCTGTAGTGATATTTTTTGGAATACCAGAGATATGTTTTACCCGACATTCTTTGTTTGCTCTGCACAACTCTTTGCCAAGCATGAATAGAAAATCTCTCCTATTCCCTTCTTGGTATCCTGTATTCAAGCTGTATATGGCATGAGCATTGATGGCAGCCATATCAGTTATGGTACTATAACAACGGGCCATTTGATCAATCATATCCACTCCTCCCATGGACTTGTTATAGAACAAGACCATGTTTGGTTTTTTCTTTGCGTTTGGTTTCCCTTTGCTATCCTCGTCTGGTATTGTGTTGTGGTGTCAGTTGGAAGTGTGGAGAGCATAAGCACTATCCTGGTCGATTTCTCTTTTGCTACGTATGACATAGTGATTGGTTTTTTTTTGTTTTGCATCAGTGGGAAAGCAGAAAACAGAAGAGTACAATTCCCTTTTTCCTGAAACTACTTGTTCCTAATACCACCAACTACTAGGTCCTGAAACTACTAGTTGGTGGTATATTCACCAAAAACCCCAAAGAACACTAAACATAAATTTCCTATACTATTAAGTCAAAGCGTTTGCAACAAGGGAATGTGGTTGTGGCAGAGCATCATTCCCAATGTGAGGTGCATTGAGTGCACCCTTTTGAATGTTATAAATTCAAAAGGGAATATTCAAATTTGAGTGTGGTGCGTTGCACCACACCTTGGGAAATTGATATTATTTGGGTCCACAGTTTACCAAGGTGCGGTGCAGTGCACCACAATGGGATTACGTTAAAATGCAGGGTAGTAGTAACATGCCTCCAAGGTAAAAATATTCAACAATAAAAGTTAGTAACTGAGTCAGCAGAATTTTTCTTGTAAAATCTTACTCAAGATTTTAACCGAAAACTGAATTTGTGGTGCGCCGCACCACACCTTGGTAATCGGAGGGTTAAATGAAAACTATTTTGCAGAATGAGGTTTTTAAATGAAAACTTTAGTCCAGATTGAGGTTTAAATGAAAACTGTTTTGCAGTTCGAGGTTCAAATGAAGGTAACTACTTCGCAATTTGAGGTTTAAATGAAAACGAATTTTGCTGATCGAAGTTTAAATGACAACTACACGTAGTTTGCAGTTTGAGGGTTGAATGAAAACTAATGATTTGCAAAATGAGTTTTAAATGAAAATGAGTTTTAAATGAAAACTAATTTTCAAATAGAGGTTTAAATAAAAACTACTTCTAGATTGAGGTATAAATTAAAACTCTTTGTGCAGATCGAGGTTAAAATGAAAACTGTTTTTCTGATTGAGTTTTAAATGAAATTTATTTTGCAGACTGAGGTTTGATTGAAAACTATTTTTCAGATCGAGGTTCAGCAACGTAAGGGCGAGTCAATTCCAGCAGGCTGGGCCATGGATTCCTCTGGAAATGTTACAAGGGATCCCAAGGAAGCCATGTCAGCTCACTGCTTGCTGCCATTGGGAGGTGCAGAGGAGAATAGCGGCTACAAAGGATATGGTTTAGGAGCCATGGTTGAAGTGTTCTGCGGAATTCTTGCTGGTCAGTTTCTTTTTGTGTGGACATATCTGGCTTTTGTTTGATGTGTTGGGCACTGGATGTGTCTTGCTCTGTTTTTACTTCTACTTCTATCTTACTTTTTTTCTCATCATTCTTTTGTTATGGTATTTCACATAATTCAAAAAGCAGTTCTTTTTCTTCTTTGGGTTTGAGGTCAGTTATGGTTACATTGCACAGGGTGGCCGACAGACATTCCCGACGGGGGAAGTGGCTATTGGACTGAAGGGGGAGTATAATTTCGGGGAAATAGTTTGAGGTACCTGAAGTGCAGTGGGTCTGATTTGCAGCCCCCCACCGTCCGTGGGTGGCGTGGGCAGGGTCCCTACCCATGAGCAGAAGTGCAGGTTCCAGAAAATCATTCCCTGGGCCCCATTCCCCAAACACCAGACATTTCAAGATTCCCTGACCTTCACAGTCTGGGGGGTCATCTAGCCTTCCTTCGAGGACAGCAAGGGTCCTCTGACCCTTGAACGTGCCCTAGTCTTAGCAGCCATAGAGGACCCTGTGGGCTTTGCGGCCAACTTGTCCTCTGACCTTCGGGGCTGGCGGGAGGGGGTTAGCTTGCCTTCGGCCAGGGATCTAACCCCACCAACCCCTTATGGGAATGATTAGTGGCCAAAGGATGACTGATTCTCATGCCAGTTTGGTTCTGAAATAGGAAAACTAGTGATTAGGAATGCTTTTTCGGTTCCTTTCTAGGCTGCCCCTACCTTCTATGGGAAATTGGGGAGGTAATTTTCTTAAAATTACAGATTGGAAACATGTTAAATCAGCAAAGTTCAGAACGATGTTAAAGTGACAAGAAATGTCTGGGAAATGAACTGTTTTACTGGGAACCCCGTGGTGTACTACTCCGTTTGCGGCATTCTCCATTGCTACCAGAACAGAGCTTCAGCTCAAGAAGAGCCTGTCCAGTGGATTGATTTGTCGCAGATTTTTTTTTTTCAAGTTAAACCTGATTTGAGAAATCTTCATCCTGATCTGATCATCTTCAAATTTTCTCAAGTTTTTCTGTTTTTTTTTTTTGTCAAGGAGACGTATGATATCTTTAGTCAAAGCTGAGTGCTTGTGGCGATCACAATACCACCGCGTGTTTGATGTCTCACGTTTCCTACCCCTCTTGCTTCCACGTTTTAGGCTCTTCATTTGGATCTGGTATACGGCGATGGGGTGGATTGGATTCACCAGCAAACTTAGGCCAGTGCTTCGTAGCTCTGGATCCAGGCTGCTTTGCACCTGGCTTCGAAGGGAGAATGTCCGAACTAATTAGCATGATGAAAGCATCAGAACCTGTGAGTGAGTTGTCATTTAAGGATGGGAGAAAACCCTCGAAATTGATGGTTTTGTTCAAAATTGATGTTTTAGGTTTCTTGACTATTCTGATTAAGAATTCTCTGAAGAACGGAATGCGCAAAATAAATATCTATGTTTTTTGTTGCTGTTATTTTTTCTTTGAAATGCCTTTTTGCTAAGAAAAAAAAAATAGAACAATTTGGATCCCATGCCGTTTAACACTTTAGGGGGCCATTTTCCACCATTTGTCATCCAAGGAAAGGTGACATTCTGATGCACTCGGTATTTGTCTCGGTATTTGCCTTTTTACTAAAAAAAATCCATTTGTATTCCGTGCCACATTTTACACTTTAAGGGGCCATTTTCCACCATTTGTCATGCATGTAAAGGAGGCATTTTGATGTATTTTTCCTCGCAAATTGAGTGACAGAGCCTGATTTATGATATTTTTCACCACGTTTGACCCATGTTACACATTTGAGTGAAAGCTGGTTGCCAATGCACAAAGTGCAAGCTCCGAAAAAGCTGAAATCGGTATGTTTGAGAACAAAACCAAAAGTCAAATGTCAGCCAATATTTATGACTTTTTGAACAATTTTAAGCTCAATTTTTTATGACTCAAATGATTTGCCGCAAATTAAACTTGCATATGGCACTGTCTCATACTGTAATTGCATAAATTCGCACCCATTTTTTATGCACCACAATTTTCTGGCAAAATTTGACCTTTTTCACGACAAAGTGTGAAAACGGAATGCTCAGGCCAGCTGGCCTTGGGCGTTGAAATTTTGCACTCTGAATCAAACAGATCCCAAACTTTCGTTTCAAAAATCAGCCCATTTGGTAAAAAATGAGAATTTTGTTTTTTTTTTGGTCTCTCCCCCAAGTATGCCTAATTGACATTGTGGTCGAATCAGAATGTACACTAACCTGCTTGACCTTTTCGGTTGAAAGAATTTGAAATTAAACTTGGGAAGCAGGTGCATCTAGTTTAAGCCAGAGCTGAAGAACACTGAGTTGGAACATTTCTAGAAAGAACAAAAGCCGCAGTTTGCTGACCAGCTTTAGATGTTTATTTGCTTCCAGTGTGACGCCAGTTTGACATCAGCGCAACAGCTCAGCTGATGGCTGTTCACTGGAGATCATCATGCTTTGCTTCCGCAGTGACGTCACGCCGCAGCTAAAAGCAGGTGAACGAAAAAAACAGAATGAGCCCGAGTCTGTTTGTCCGACCCGGAATTCTGCTGCTCTGGAATGGGAACGCTTCCTGTGTGGCAGGACAAATTGGGAAAATATAACAAAAGGAACACATTCTTTCTGCTGCTGTCAAGCAGGTTGAACTGTCTTGCTTTGCAGGATGCAAACCGATCAGAAAAAATGTTATTTCCGCCTGATTTTGCACTGTTTTCCCACACATAACTGCACTGTAGGGGAAAATATAAAATCTGGCATGTGCAGGAATAGGCCAAGCTTTGAATAAAAGTGTGTGCTGCCTTTTTATCCAGTTCTTTCTGGAGGTCTTTACACCGTGAAAATATTTAGAAATCGGACTGTTTGCAAATTCATCACTACTCAAATACGATGTCACATCTCTTTATTTTTGCAGATTGATCCATCAAGGCCGATATTGGTTGCTGGCGATCCGGAGAGACTGCATGCTGAGCAGATTGAGGAACAAGGGGGAGTGTACTACCCCGAAAAGCTGATTAATCTCTGCGTAAGTTTAGTTTATTCCCCGGGTCAGCAGCTGATTACGTGAATCACCTATTCTACCTATGCAAAATTGTTGTCGCAAGAAGCCCTTCGGATTCTTCTCATTCCATTCAAGACTGAATGAAATGGGCAGTTTTTATTTACTTGGAGTTTTTATTGTGGCTTAAGAGTGCATTATTTTCTTCCGAAACCTTTTGGTTGTGCTTTGAGGTTCGGATATAATTTCACCAGAAAGTGGTTCACCATTGTGGTTAGCGTTGATCGACGTTAAAATGGCTGGTTTTTGCGCAATATTTCCATGACGTCACGTTGTCATCATGGGGTACTGACACCTGATGATGTAACTTCATCATCACAACCCAGCAACATCAAATGCACCCTGTTCTGAACTGTCGCTGCTAAGTTACAGCACCTTATGTGATGAGGACGTGACGTTCTGGAAGCGTTGTGCAGCAACTATTCTGCAATTTCGACGGAGATCAAAGCTAACCACAAATGGTACACCACTTCAACAACGCTAAACTACTTCATGGTATTATTTCTCTCCCATGGCACACTCCAAATTTCATGTGAATTTTGCATGATGCAATTGCTTCCCTCCTTAACAGGCAAGCCCAAAGTTCCCAAAGTTTTTTTTTATGTTAGCCTGCCTCCGAAATCCCTGACGACCGCTTCTTCAAGGCTCTAGCCATCAAAAATCACTGCTCGACTTTGGGACATTGGTGATGAAGTCACATTTCTCATTATTTCTCTGCTTCCATGTGCCATTCGCCAGGTGTCAGTTTTCTTCATGTTAGAGATAGTCATGCACAGAGAATTTGTTTGAGGTGGCAGATTCACCTTGGAGGATTCCTGGGAATTCAGCTCAACTTTTCTTGGAAAAGTTGCGTTGTATCTGGTTCTGAATGTTGAATTTGGCTTTGGAAAGAGGTTTCACATGGTTAGACTGAGGAAATGCGAGATGATGATGATTTCCATTCGCACAAGAAGAAAAATTTTCACATGAATTTTGGTCCAGAAGGAAAACTTTTATCAGTTTAGTGCTTGACCGCATTGAGATTCCATGTTCGCTTATTGTCCCATATCCAAGCCGACATGTTTGAAAAATCTTTTTCAAATGGAAATCACATAATTATCTGCCGTTTCGCTTTTTCCGCAAACTGTAAAAATCAACAGTGAAAAGATTTCAACAGTGTCGATGTTGGCTTGACACTCCACAATGGATGATTCATCAACACAGACGGTTCAACACTTATCTCCAGGAGATATCGAAAATCAAATACCGGTTGCTTTCCAAACCCGAAGCAAAGCCTTAACAGTTTTGGCCAGTGAGTCGTATCTACACAATTATTCATTTAACTTGGCTCCTTTATGCAGAGGCACCACGAACGTAAAACATGGGGGTGTGAAAAGGTGGGGGATGTGGGATGTGAAACACCACCACCCATGACCCACGTCCCCATCTTCATCAAACTCAGGCCCTCATGCAAGCGACGAATCTGGCATATCTTCAGTCTGGGTTCAGTATCAGGGACCAGCGATCTGTTTTGAACTTGTTCTTGATAAAGCCTCACGTTATCGGGGAAAAAGTATCACCGTTTCCAACATTAATTTATGAACGTTTAGCGGCCTGTTAGTTTTATTTTGTTAACTGACCTGGCTCATATCTGCTCATTGCGTCCATTGTTTCATTTTCAGAACAAATTGGCACAAGATCTGAAAGTAACACCGATCGAGATCATTAACCGCAGTTGATACCATAGCCGGGCGGTTAGCAATTGCAGATGGCCATCAAATAACAGTCCGTGACTATCGGATGCCTGCCAACCGATTGGAACATATCGATTTTATAAGATTGCTTATTTTTTTTCTCTTGCTGTTCATCGCTTGCTTATTTCCCGTGGTCTTGTATCTTCCAATTTTCAATAACATATTGTACTTTTGTGCCTTGTTGATAATTATTGCTTTCTCCAACGATTGTGATATTGGTGCCTGTAAGTTGGTTTTAGATTTTTGTGGTTTGGTATTGCCTGTTGCTTTTTGTGCTTTTTAAGTGTGTTCGTAAGTGCCTCCAAATTCTTTAAAATTGTTGCTCAAGATGTGAAATTAAGATTTCGGATAACAATTTTTTTTTTATTTTCCTTTTCACGCTGTGTCTTCTTGTTCGGTGCTATGGCGGTTTGAACTTGTTTTGGTATTTTTCGAGAATTGGCTTCATTGAAATCATTGCTGGATTCTGGTTTTTTACTGATTTTTTCTTCCGAATTTGCGTGAAATGTTCCTTTCATAGGAGAATACAGGAAAAAAGTGTTGTGCATATTTTTAGAATTGAAACACTTTGTTTTTAAAGGTTTTTTTCTCTCGCATGTTTTTAAAGGTTTTTTTTTTTCGCCAATGAGTCCACATTTCAACACAAAAACACTACATTTTACACATAACACATTTCCTGAAAGTAGATCATCGTCACCGGTGAGAGTGTGGAGGAAAATGAAGTACAGATGAGAAAAAATCATACGAGACCTGAAAAGTGTTGAAAATTGTGGAGAATTACAATTTGAAGCAAATTGTCAAAGTTCGAATGGGATCATTGGCAACCTTCATCTGTCATCCTCAGAAGCACAGAGACAGATCGTGTCCAAGGGGTCAGGATGGAGTCCCTGTTTCAGGATGAGGCACGCAGGTATTTTTGACCAGACGTTATGTCCATGAAACTCGAAATATTGGTCCAAAAGGTGGTCTGAAATGGCTGATCTTGTTATTTTTAAGGGAGCCCAAACACAGGTGTCATATTATTTACAGGGTGGCCTAAATGACGGAACAGCTGAATGGACGTTTCCTCATGTCTGTAAGAATCAACTGACATTTGCTCCGACCCACCATTTCAGAGACATGAGCACCCAAAAATCCCAAGCGGAGCCTCTTTTTAGTGCCTGTTTTTTGGGGTTGAATAATGTGTAGCTTAGTTCTCATCCTTGGTCAACATATCGTCCAAGGTAAACCAAAAGAGAAAAATTTAGTGAAAAAAATCTACTGCGATCCCAAGTTACAAAGGTGTATGGCCACCTAAAGTTGCAAAAATTAGTAATTTTCAGCTAATTTGGGGGAATTTGGAGAGCCATACTCGGAAAATGAGGCTTCGGAAGGAAATTATTCACCGAATGTTTTCTCTCTACTCAATCTTGGGGAACATGCTCTCCAAAAATCAGACACTCAACAACAAATCAGTCAACCCCCACTTGCACCCAAACAGGGCTCACATTGCATTGGGAACTGGGGAGGCATATCTCCAAAATCGGGGGTCGGAGCAAATTTTGTCACTGAACAAGTTTGATTCCTGCGGACATTAGGAACACATCCAATCAGTTGTTCCCAGTAATCCAGGATCACCCTACAGAATTTACTCAAAAACATAGTTTACCCATACCACATACAGTGTTTTACATAATTCTTTTTTTTAATTTTGTGGTGTAGGTTATTTTGGGTGCGTTACGAATAAATCCAAACAGGAATTCAGATTGACGATAACCCTTCTTAGTTTTTAACAAAAATGCAAATTCACTGGATTTTTATAATTGCTTGGTGCCTAAATTGGCTTTTTTTTGTGTTTTTCACAGCTTTTTTTTTTGTTTTTGTACAATTTTATTATTTTTCGGTTTATGATTATCATTAAGTTTTAAAGGTAAGGAGGTGAAATTTGGCATGCTAATCAACTTGATTGGCTGAGAAACCGCTCAAGCTTCCGCAGGGCTCAGCTACTTCTCAGACCACTTCTCCAAGGGCTCTGAACTTAAAACTGGACCCTTGCTGGGCTCTGCCTCAGACCGCAACGACTGTATAGATGTCACATCCCCCCATTTGGGTGAGCCCATATCACATTCCCATAGTTTTATTTCGTGGCAATTCTCGCTGATGCCCAGTCTCGTGAGAAATTGTACTTGCACTCCTGGTCGTGGCTTCTTTACGTATTCCTAAATTGAAGCACTAAATTGCTTGCTAGCACTTTTAAATGACAGCAAGATAGATATGCTCTGAGTGAAATTTCCGCCAGATTGAAATTAAAGATGCGCAGCAAGCTTTCTTCACTGAGAATTCACTGTTACAGGGGGGGTATTCACAGTGGGATTTTGTCCGGGAATCGTGCAATTTCACCTGGGAACATTTCATTTGCTGAGGGTGAGCGGATGCCACTGATTCTGGTGCCCAGGACAGATCCTCAAATGGGGTTCCATGGGGGGGTTCCAAATGGGGTTCAAATGGGGCTAGGGTCCTGTGGGAAGGGGTCCCTTCAGGTTCTTCCGTGCAAAATTGTGGTTGATGCATAAAAATTCAGCAATAAATCATCACCAAAGGTTAATTTTTCCACAGCCGTGAGGCTGTTTCCTCCTCTACCCACCACCCAACTGCTCCTGCCACTGTCACGAGTAAGAAAGTGATGGAAGCACTTTGGAATTGGTCCTTTTTGAACGTCAATTGTGGGTTTTTTTCCATGACGGGAGATTTTTTCCGCAGAGATGCGGCAACTCGGATAAAAGGTTTGGTTTTTGTCTCGCAACCATTGTGATTTTGCCAAAGTGTTTTATATTTTTTGTTGAAAATATTTGCTTGATGACTAACATTTTGAAAGCTTAACAGAAAAATATAATATGGTTTTATGGTCGTCCAATGTGTCGTTTGCTCTGCCACCTTTTTCCAATGGGTAAACGAGATTGTAAATTTTGTGGCATACCTAATAGCCAAATTATTTCATTCAGAAGTTATTATTTTTTGTTATGTTATTCTAATAAATTTATGTTGTTATGTCATTCTAATAAATTTCCTCTAACGGAAGAATTTTTTGGCAAGGGTTTTTTATTTGTTGTTATTTTTTACTTTGTGCATCAACAGGGCGATAAGCGGCTTGGAAACTCTGGAAAAGTTGATGGGAATTTCCGAAAGAACAAATTCTGGAATATTTGGCAGATGTTAAACATCTCCATTTTTTTGTGAATGAAGGTGGAAACTTGTTCTTTGTTCTCTTTGGACAGGGGATTCAGGAAAAGTTAACAGGAAACATGAGGGAAAAATCTGTGGATTCAGGAGGAAAATGCTTCTGGAAGAGTCGGGGAATTTGCAAAAATTTTAATGGAAAAGTCTGGGGTAGGGGAATTCAGGAAAAGTTTTCTGGAAAAGTCGAGGAATCGCAGGGTAATTAATTTGCAAAGATGTTCCTGGAAAAGTTTAAGAATAGTCGATGAATTCAGGAAAATGTTGATTGAAAAGTGAGGGAATCGTTGAGGAATTCGTGAAAATTTTACTGGAAAATTGCTGATGACTGCTGATTTTTGTTTTTTTTTTGTGATTACACACATGAATGTCCTTTCTGATCTCCATCTGCTGGTCCTCTTCACTGCAGGTCAAAAGACTTTCTGAACCGATGGTTTTTGGGGATTCTGTCCAGGAGTTTGAAAATCAGAAATAGGAAACTCGGATCTCAGAATACCGAATTTGACTTTACCGGAGCGCAGTTAAATGAGGTTCAAGTTCCGGCTTTTTTACCTCTTCCTTTATCACTGGACTCAAAGCTCACCAGTTGAAAATCACCAAAACCCCTCCCTCACCAGACGGGATGTCGCCCCCTGATGACTCTGGAAATTTTTTGGCCATTGAAGAAAAATTGCATTTGGCAACTAAATCCTGGTGACATTTTTTCAATCACTATTTTGTCATTTCTTCAATTCAAAATTGCATTTTCTGGCATTTTTTGTGCAAAAATCTAATCATACTTGTATTTTTCCAGAATTTCATGTGCATTTTTCTTGATTCCTGAATGAACAAATCAGTTATTAAATAGCTAACACCGTTATCTTCTTGGTGTTTCTTGCTGTGCATGTGACCCGACCTCCTCCAAATTTCAAAGAAATACCACTGCCAACTTATCAAAAGTCTTCGAACATTGGAGTTCATAATTAACTCAGGCGCCATTTAGAATCAATGGCAGCATGCGCCGCAAAATATCATGACACTCATGTGAGGCGTGAAGTTGCACCAAACCTGTTGAAATTAAATGGCCGCTGTGTTAACCAGTATTTGAAAATTTCGCCTATGTTCGAGGACTTTTTTTTTGCCATTTGGATTTATTTTATTATTATTAAAGACAAATACTGCCGCAAATGAAATGGCGACAGGAAGGACAAACACAAGCTCAATGCAGGGAAAGGAAAACTTATCTACGAGCACAAACGTCAATTGCGTGAGAAAAATTCAGAAAGAAAAAACATATCATCAAATGCAACAAACTGATCAATTATACGAAACGAAAGGTCATGGGTGGGTTGTGACGCCTAGGGACTTGCGTGCGCGGCAAATGTACGATGAACTGGAAGGAAGACCATTCCATTCTCTGATAGTTTTCGGAAAATAGGAATTGAAAGCCACATTAGTTTTAGAAATTGGAGCGGAAATACCATAACCATTATCTGTTCTGCGTTGGTTGGGCTTGATGGAATAACAGCTCGGCAAACTAAAATTCGTGGAGTGAGTGATAATGTCGCAGAATAGGTTTAATCTATGCACCCTCCGCCTGCTTGACAGCGGATCAAGATTTAGTTGTTGTAAAAGTTTTGGTTACGCTAACGTCACGGGAAAAGCGACCTGTTATAATACGAGCCGCTCTACGCTGTACCGTCTGAAGTTTGGAGATCAGCTCCTGACTCGAAGGATCCCAAACAGCCCCAGCATATTCAACGATTGGTAGGACAAGGGACAAATAAGCTTTTAACTTAGCCTCTTGGGAAGAGTAACGCATGCTTCTCCCAACAAAAGAGAGAGTGCGATTTGCTTTCATACAGGTAAAGTTAATGTGATATTTCCAGGTTAGGTCATGAGATATAAACACACCAAGATATTTGAAAATCTTGACATTTTCGATGGCCTGGTCCTTTATGACATTTGTTAGTTCTCTCCGAGGAGTCGCTGAGCGGTTGCAAAATTCCATGGCTTTAGTTTTTGCGGGGTTAATGCGCATTCCCCAGGCGTCACACCACACTGAAACCTTGGTTGAGGTCAGACTGCAGGATCGAGGTGTCGTCAGGGGATTTCACGACCCTGAAAATAACGACATCGTCCGCAAATAATCGAATACTAGAATTTAAGTTTTCAGCTATGTCGTTAATGTATATTAGAAACAAAAGTGGGCCAATCACACTCCCCTGGGGGACCCCAGAAGTGACTGGAGATTCATCAGATGTAGCCGCAAGGGCTGACACCATTTGAGTTCGATCAGTTAAAAAAGCAGCTGTCAATTTGAGGATAAATGGAGGAAACCCTATTAACTTCATTTTATTTAAGAGTTGACCATGTGGAACCAAATCAAACGCTTTTTGGAAATCCAGAAATATGGCGTGTGTGCTCAGCCCCCTGTCCATGTTCCTAGCAATTTCATCAACCAAGAGGACAATCTGCGTTTCGCATGACATTTTCGCCCGGAAGCCGAATTGATTTGGATGAAGGATGTTCTTGTTGTGCAGGAATTTGCGAATTGAAACTGCAAGAATCTGCTCGAAGATCTTGGAAAAAATACATGTCAGAGAAATGGGGCGATAACTATCGAGACGATTTGCAGGCATGTCTTTCTTTTTAATGGGAATCACAAGAGCTCGTTTCCAGTCCGCAGGCATTTCCCCAGATGCAAAAATTTGTGAAAATAAGGGTGCGAGAGCCACACTCAATGACGGAGCCAGCTCTCTTAACATACGACCAGGCAACCCATCCGGCCCCATGGCTTTTTTTGATAAGCTCCATACAAGGTGGCCCAAAAAACATAACCAAAAGTTTGGCCATAAGTTTTGGCCTCATTTATTTGGATTTGCATTTGACAGTTTGGTCTTTCGAGTACAACAGGGCAGTCTCATCTAGTGCCTTCAGTGCCCTAATTGCGCTCAAAATGATGACCTTCAGTCTGCTGCTGTTCCAGTCGTATACTGAGGTTTCCAAAAGCGGCTAGTGGAGTTTCTTGATCAATGCCTCTAATTGCATCCAGTGTCTAACTCCGCAGATCTTGCAGTGTTTCTGGGACATTGGAAGGCTTGATGACTGTTTCCTTGACAAAACCCCAGAGGTCTGGGGGGGGGGGGTGTCAAATCACGGCTGCGGAATGGGTACGGAATGTCGCAGCGGAGAGATATCAGCAGTCGGCCTGGAAACTGTTGCTTCAAAAAATTCAAATTATTGTTAATTGTGTGCGCTGGGGCGCCATCCTACTGGAACCATTGCAACCAATTAATGTCCAAATTGCTTTCTTCACAGACAAGAGGAGCTCCTGCAGGAAGAAGTCGACGATTTGATGGCCATACGAATAAACCTATGCTGTTTCCCCAATCGCTCTGTGGAAGTCATCTTCGACGAGAACAGGTCCAATAATCACGTGCGCCGACAATGGACAACAAACTGTGATTCGCTGGGGGTGCAACTGACGTTGTTGATATTCGTGGGGTTTGTAAAGGCAAGAAAGCGTTGTTCTGTCAGTTCATGGTCCAGCGGGATGAGTGACACTCGTCACTGATCCAACAGTTCTCCAGTGCTAATTCGGGATTAGTCCTTACAAGCTGAAGGAGTGGGTTACCGGAACTGCATCCTGCACGGGAAATCTGGTGGGTTAGAAGCCTGGTGGATTTGGATCTTGTAAGAAAAAAGCACCAAGTTGGTGCAGGATGCGTTGCTGGCTGGAACGAGGGATGGCTAGTTCTTCAGACACATGAAACAACACTAAAACCGGGGGACAACAGCCTCCAGAGCAGCTGCACAACTTTCGGTTATGTTTTTTTGGGTCACACTGTATATCCAAGCAATTTAAGAAACATTCTGCTTCGGATAAACTTGGTTGGATGGAAATTCCCTTGTTTTTTATCTGAACCACCATTGATCAGACGTCAAGGTGCTGTACTTGAGGCACGGGGCAGCGTGCCTCCTTTCCCACCATCCAAGCAAAGAGAAGCACACTCGTTTTTCGGCAGTCACCCATCACAAATCATGCTACCCTGCGATGGATCCTCTGAAATATCAATATGGCAGGCGCAGGCAATCCATGGGTCCCATGCCGTTCAGTCATATTCCAGAATGGGACCAGGCTGGAATAAGCCATTCTCTGCACTCTTGTGGTAGTTTGCAAAATACGGGGTCCTGTTTGCTAGTTGCCTTGCATTAAGTCCCGTGGTATGATGACCCCAATCTAACTGGCGGATCCCTAAATCGGTTATTTTGTTTCCGAAAGGGAGAAAACTCTCATTGATAATGTTCTTGAGGTTCCAGTTTGCAGCAGAAAAATGAATACAGTTACATTTTTTGAGTTTCATCGTCATGAATGAGTTTACATGCCATTTAGCATATCTTTCTTAGTCAGATTGCATGTAACACAGTTATCAATGGATCCAACTGACAAACAGATAATGCTGGAAACAGCCAACTGAAGATATGAATTCACATAAATAATGAAAAGGAGAGGTCCCAAAAGGCTATCCTGGGGTACCCCAGAGGTTTTAGGCAAAGGGTCAGAGAGAATGTCGGACTTTGACAACCTGCATCCGCCAAGTCATCCAATCCACTTGATAGTGCACTTATCAGCCCCCCATGTGTGCCAGCATTTCCACAGAACGTCTGTGACTCACAACAGCAAAGGCCTTTGAAAAATCATTAGTTATTTTATCAACAGGAATGCCTTAATGTGCAACAACACAATTCTTCTGCAATCCCAAGTGCTGGTAGGATGTGCCACTGCGGTTTCAGAACGAAATTGTGGTTCCTTCTTCAGGCGTGGTGTGGAGCACTCGGAGCAAAGTACCATTTCAGGAGGTCGGACAAGCCAACTTCACCCAGTTATACGTATAGCATGTCAGCACTGAGTGCTACCTGAGCGAGAACACGAAGTCTTTTCCATAGATGGCCCAAGGAAATCAAATCATTTTTTATCAGGAATACCTTTATCTGGAGCATTTGCAATGTCCTGTTTGAATCCTGTTGTGATTCTGATTAAAAAGTTAACAGCTGGACTGATTGCTGTTTGCTAAAATTTCAGTCGCGAGTAATCGTGGGGAGTTCAACTCTGGATTAAGGCTAATCCGAAGTTGAGAAGTAAAGTTTAGCAATCTACTTCAATGGAAAAATTTATTCCGCAACTTCGGATTGGTCTTTATCCGGAGTTTAACTCCCCACTGCACGAGTGCACTTCCTGTTGATCCTGCTGAAAAAGAGACAAAAGTCCACCTCAAAAGTAATTGCAGCACTGCCTGCGGGGAATTCAACTCTGGATTAAGACTAAACCGAGGTTGTGGAGTAAATTTTTGCCATTGTAGTTGATGCTAAAATTTACTTCGCGCTGCTTGGAATGAAAGAAACTTGAAGGCATAAAGGGACTTGAGTGAAAGGACTTGAAGGCATAACAATGGCAACAAACGGTACAAAGTCGCTTCTGCCAAAACACTTCGAAGAAATGAGTTTATTTTGGACTCGGCTATTTGGAGTTGGGAGCAAAACGCATTCGTGCAACGCGTGAAACTGCCTCAAGCCCTGTTGAAATTGCATGGTCCTTGTGTTCGAAGAGGTTTGGCGGACTCCGCACCGATACTGGCGTTCGGGCAGAATTTCCGGGCTCATGCAGTGCCTCCTGCAATACAAGGCCGTTGCACGAGTTTATGACGTCAAAATTAGTGGATGGCTGATGTGAGTAAAAGACAATGCGAGTGAGTGGCGTCCGCTGTGGACTGCCCACGGAAACTTGACATTATCTCTTGAACCGATTTTGATGGAACTTTTTGTGCTGGAAAGCTGAAAATTAGACAATTTCAAAACTGTATAACAATCCCTAACTTTCCACTGCTAAAGATCCGACAGAATTTGAGGGATATAAAAGTGTTCAAGTTAAATGTGATATGATTCCCGGGTCCTGCCACGGGAACCGGACAGTTGGCCGCCGTGGACATCTGGCCGCCGGACGTTTGGCCGCCATGGACATCTGGCCGCCGCGGACATCTGGCCGCCGTTTAGACGCCTCGACATTGTTGCATTCATGTACCTACATTGATGACGTTGGACATTTTAACACGAAGGATTTTTTTATTTATCTGTTTATTAAAAAACGATACCGTCGCAAAATTATTGGTGACAAAACCGAAAAACAGCATCCCAGTCAAGATTAGTTAAAGAAAAAACAAATAGAAACAGAATATCTTAACATCAGGTAGAAAGCATTGAAACAAACTGAGTTGCGGTGCGACGGGGAAGGTTGCCGGACAGAAATTTTCAGGTTCGAATGGCAATTAATTAGGTTAGGTTAGGTTTGGTTTGGCTGGGTTAGTTTGGATGAAGATAAAAGTTTGGTTTTGTAAGGTGAGATCAGTTTTACTTTGGTTTGGTGAAGGTTTAGCGAGATAAGCAACATTCGATCTAAAAGTTTTTTGGATCTGCCCGCTGTGAACATTCGTCCTCCGGACGTTTGGTCTCCGCGTCATCTGGAAAACAACATCAAAATAATTGGTTGAAGCACTTTTTGAATGGAAAATGGTTTTATAAATTCTTCAAAAAAGTCTTCGTGGACAAAAAGTTCCGACTGGAGCGTTGCGACTGCAAGTTGCTACACATTACGACTGCCACAAGCAATTGTAAAATGGGAAAGACTGGGGTATGGCGCGTTTCGGAACGTTTGTCACCTTTTCTGTGCTAAAATTTTTACGAAATTTAAAAAGCAATTTTAAGTTAGACTAACGCTTTAAACAAAATTTTTGTTGTTGGAAGTGAATGAATTCGTGAAGCGGCTTGAGCATCTGGGGTTTGGAAGTGAAACAAACTTCTAAGTCAGCCAAGGGGATTCATTTTGAACGGCATCAGCCATTCATTTGTCCAGGTCAGACCAAAGTTGGGAATGGAGTAATTTGGGGAAAACAAAGAATTATAGGAACTTTATAGGCACCTCAACGTGATGCATACCAGGAGAAAGTAACGACAAAACTTCATGAATTTGAAACATCGAACGTCATTCAATGTCCAACTGTCATGTGTTGCGGCGGCTTAATCTCCAGGGCGGCCAGTTGTCCGTCGGCCAGATGTCCGGCGGCCAGATGTCCACGGCGGCCAGTTGTCCGGCGGCCAGATGTCCGGCGGCCAGTTGTCCGTCGGCCAAATGTCCGTCGGCCAACTGTCCGGGAACCTCCTGCCACATATTCACACACCAACCAGGAGGTTGACAACAAGGAATTGAGCTTTCAAATCAGCAGATACTTGACAAGCAATAGGCGGACACCAACCAGGAGGTTGACAACAAGGAATTGAGCTTTACGATCAGCAGATACTAAACAAGCAACAGGCGGACACCACCAATCGGTTGACAACAAGGAATTGAGCTTTACGATCAGCAGATACTAAACAAGCAACAGGCGGACACCAGCCAATCGGTTGACAACAAGGAATTGAGCTTTACGATCAGCAGATACTTGACAAGCAATAGGCGGACACCAACCAGGAGGTTGACAACAAGGAATTGAGCTTTACGATCAGCAGATACTAAACAAGCAACAGGCGGACACCAGCCAATCGGTTGACAACAAGGAATTGAGCTTTACGATCAGCAGATACTTAACAAGAAATAGGCGGACACCAGCCAATAGGTTGACAACAAGGAATTGAGCTTTACGATCAGCAGATACTTAACAAGAAATAGGCGGACACCAACCAGGAGGTTGACAGCAATAAGGAATTGAGCTTTACGATCAGCAGATACTTAACAAGAAATAGGCGGACACCAGCCAATAGGTTGACAACAAGGAATTGAGCTTTACGATCAGCAGATACTTAACAAGAAATAGGCGGACACCAGCCAATATGTTGACAACAAGGAATTGAGCTTTACGATCAGCAGATACTTAACAAGAAATCGGCGGACACCAACCAGGAGGTTGACAACAAGGAATTGAGCTTTACGATCAGCAGATACTAAACAAGCAATAGGCGGACACCAGCCAATATGTTGACAACAAGGTATTGAGCTTTACGATCAGCAGATACTTAACAAGAAATCGGCCGACACCAACCAGGAGATTGACAACAAGGAATTGAGCTTTACGATCAGCAGATACTAAACAAGCAATAGGCGGACACCAGCCAATAGGTTGACAACAAGGAATTGAGCTTTACGATCAGCAGATACTGAACAAGCAATAGGCGGACACCAACCAGGAGGTTGACAACAAGGAATTGAGCTTTACGATCAGCAGATACTTAACAAGCAATAGGCAGACACCAGCCAATAGGTTGACAACAAGGAATTGAGCTTTACGATCAGCAGATACTTAACAAGAAATAGGCGGACACCAGCCAATATGTTGACAACAAGGAATTGAGCTTTACGATCAGCAGATACTGAACAAGCAATAGGCGGACACCAACCAGGAGGTTGACAACAAGGAATTGAGCTTTACGATCAGCAGATACTTAACAAGCAATAGGCAGACACCAGCCAATAGGTTGACAACAAGGAATTGAGCTTTACGATCAGCAGATACTGAACAAGCAATAGGCGGACACCAACCAGGAGGTTGACAACAAGGAATTGAGCTTTACGATCAGCAGATACTTAACAAGAAATAGGCGGACACCAGCCAATAGGTTGACAACAAGGAATTGAGCTTTACGATCAGCAGATACTGAACAAGCAATAGGCGGACACCAACCAGGAGGTTGACAACAAGGAATTGAGCTTTACGATCAGCAGATACAAAACAAGCAATAGGCGGACACCAGCCATAATAGGTTGACAACAAGGAATGGGCAATGAGCGCAGGAAGTTTTTGGTTAGGTTTGGTCAGCTTGAAAGAAATGACGAAATGACACCGCAAACCACGTCCCAGAAGCTTTCGCACACCAAATATTGTACTGAGTGTTTCAAAAGTCACAAGACGACCCCAAATGGATGTCGCGCTTTGGCAGGGGTTGTCAACCAACATTTGAAACGCCCGGTCATCACCAAAAAGCTGGAATGACACCACATCCACAAAGAGACAGACAATACCTGCTCTGGTTGCCAGAGGGAATGCGTTGACAATAAATAACGGAGGAAAAAAATCGCTGACATTTCTCAAGACCACACAAACTTAACTGGCAGAAAGAACGCGCGTCATTGTGCAGTGCACGAATGCAGTATTTCATACAATTTTTTGATAAATGTACAAGTGTTTAACAAAAGATGCTCGTATCGGAGGTCGTTTTCGAGGTGAGACGCTGTGGTGGGGCTAAACAATAGCAACTTCATACACCTAACCTGTGCACAAGTGTGTCATAAGAATGGTCAAGGAATAAAAGAATGGACATACGCTCGGGGATGCTAAACACACTTAAAATCAATGGTGAGGATGGAGGCAAGTTGTTCCAGTCTCTGATGGTACTGGTAAGAATGAGTTGAAGAGTGGGAAAGAATGAATTGCGGTGCATGGTCTTGATGGAATAAGGTTGTGAAGTTACTGGAAGCGTGCCCATGTCCACTTATCCGTCACTGCAGACGGACCTCCAGGAGCAGAAGAAAATGAGGTGTGAAATGATGGCGATTATGTGCCATTGGAAGATCACATTTCTCAGAACGCTTCAGCTTTTCGGAGACGCTGCGTCTTCCATGCCTCCTGTCAGGGTTGGAACCCTGCTGTGACTGCCGCCCATAGGCCAGAAATAGGGGCAACCGCGCCCAATCCACCGCCTCTCCATTCTCATCTACCGAGCTGCCATCTCCTGAAACATCCTTGGGAAAAATCAGATTCTGCTTGGGAAACATGGATATGTGAGGCAGGGGTTTAAATTTGCTCCCCGGCGCAATTTAATCCTGATGTGGACTCCCCAGGATAATCCCAATTAGGTTTTGTTACGGTGGAATTAATGTGCCCATACATGTGATTTTTCCATAAAACTTTGCCTTCCATTTTGCAGGCGGTAAAGATGATTTCAATGTGCGGAGCTGTCAAGATTTTGATCTCGAAAAAAGCGAATCTAAAATTTCTGCTTCATGGAGTTTTTGCTGAAAATCTGAACAGTCGTAATTTCTTTTTACATGTTTGAGTAAACACACTTATTCCATCGCCACTATCCTTGGCAATGGGGATTGAAGTTATTGCAGTTGGAAATCATCAGATCATCAATCGTCGATATTTTACCCCGCACGAATGGGAAAATCCGCCTTCACGTGTTGAAAACTGGGAAAATCATGACGCCTCGTGCGTTGGTCAGGCGGGCAGGTCGTGACCGCAATGTGGGCGTCACCGTCTGCGGTTTAATCGCAGCCTATTGGCCCTGAAACCCGGTGCATCCGTTCTCCTCAAGTTTCAAGAAATCTGTAATTTTTGCTCACCGAATTGCAGCTGAGCGGTTCGTCTTGAAGTCACACGAGTTCGAAGAAGGAGAGAGAGGGAGAGAGGGGGTCGTGCCGCCGCTTCGTTTCAAAAAAACAGAAAGCGAACAAGAAATGGTCATGTTTCATGCATTTCTTTCGACGGGAAATACCTGCACACGGCGCTCGTGACGGCCTTGACTTCCAACTGGCGTGACGAGGCGGGGGATTGGACTCCCCTTGACGTTGAACCACACCAATCCATCTTGCGACTTTCTCAAGCACATCACAAAATGTGCCTTCTCTCGAATCTGAATGTTTCACCGGCACTGCAAAATCCTTCTCTCTAACTATCGCTCTCCAGCGTTCTCTCAAACTATAACCTTCTCTCAAACTCTAACTTAACTCTGCAAAACATACCAAAAAAGTTGCGCAAAGTTAATTTTGACTTATAAAAATTGGCGACAAGAATGATGTACATACAATAATTCCGCCATCGCTTTAGGTATTCGGCCAATGTACGCAAAATGAAGCTGATGGCGGTGAGATCCATTCGGAGATTACGTTTACAAACTTGCCTCCGAATTGCGAGTTCAATCTCGTCAAAATTGTAAATAAATGGTGAGATTTTCCTCGGAACTCGTAGGCAAGTGCTTCCTCCGACTGGATCTCACAGCCGCGAATGACTTCATCTTCCGCCTCATCGACAACAGAATCGAAGTCGGAGCGAAAGTCGCAGGCCGCATGTAAATCCCAATGCAAATCCCAATGTGCAGCAATTCGCGGGCAGCAAATAACAAAAGATAGATAGATGGTTTCCTCTTCTTCGGAAAACTGCTCATAAAAATAGATCAACAATAATTTTCTTGAAGCAACAACATTGTGACAACACTCAATTTCCCCGGTTGCCCCAACAAGGCAGCGAAAACGATTCGCATCGGAAAAGGAAGAGGTGAATAATTTTGCATCATCAATAAAACAGAATAAAATTTCCCGCTTCTTTGACTCTTTTCGACGGGTCTTCTGGAAGGGACACACGGCACAGCGGTAAGGCAGAAGAGGATATTGCGGACAGTGGCTCATTCACTCTCTGCCGGAGGCACGCGTTAAGACAAGTGTCCCGTGTCCGATCAACGACTTCTTCACACCTTGCGCCAGTGTGGCCAACAATTTCTGGACTTTCGGAGCACAAACACTCTTTCAGCATGGTGAGGAATTTCAGAGTACTCGTATCTGTCTTGTCAAATATCTAGATATGTTTATATCTAAAGTCAAAAGTGCGTTCATTTGCAGAATGGCCCGCGCCAAAATCGCAGCAACGCATTAGCTGGAGCAGGGAGGGACACGAGAGTTGTGTCCAAATTGTTCGACGTTCATTGCCTGAATATTCGAGAATTTACAATTTTAGCGCGAATAGAGAACAGAAATTCCCGAAGCCTGGAAGCTCATTGGTGGAGCACAGGTCTTGGCATCTCAAAATCGTGGATTCGAATCTCGGCATCCCGAAATGACTGTTTTCCAGTTGTCGCCCACAACAGCAGATGTGGTCTCAAGCATTTGCAGGCATGCAGGTGCCAATTGCAAAGGGAGGGCCAGCGAAATTTTTTCTTTCAGGTGAAAGATTGAGAGGTGAAAAACCGACAGAGTTTCACCCCAGCTCAAAAATCTCCGAATACCGATTTTTTGCACAAATTTGTAGGCACATCCCTGTCTGTAAAACGGGCGCGGACCATTCTGAAAATGAACAGACTTTAGTAGAGTAGAATATCTGGTAGAGTGTCTAATAGAATTCTTGCAGGAATATCGCCTCTGAGGGGCCGAGATCCGCCAACCAACCCCAAATCGGATGAGCATCCTGGAAAGTCATCCGCATTGGACACCAGAGTTTGCGGCAGAAGATTTTAAATTAAAAAAAAAAACGTAAAATGTTGCTTCCTGCCTTTCGTATCTTGTTGATGGAATTAATGTTATTCATACACTTGTTTTTCCCATTTTACTCTTACCTCCGAAACTTTTATTTTTCTTTCATTTTACGCTGATGCAGGCGGCAGAAAAAAAGCGTCAGATTCCAGCAAGGCTTTCTGCGGATTGCAACATGGCTTTCAGCAATTTCTGCAGCATGTTTTTTTTTTTTTACGAAAATCTGAACTAATTTTTTACATGTCTCATTTTTTGTTAAAATTACGACTGTTCAGATTTTCGTAAAAAATCCATGCATGCTGCAGTAATTAAAATGCATTAATTCCGCCGCCATTGGGTGAAAGCTTAGATTTTGGCGATAGACGTGCGTGATTGGTTGGAAAATTGCGTATGACGTATAGGATCGGGTTTGGAATCTCAAACGTTTGGGAAATTCGCCTGCTGAAATACACGGCTAATAACGGCGGGGACATTAACTCGGAACAAACGCTATAGTCTGAGGCTACGAAGTAAATATTTTGCCATTCACTTCGATGGAAAAAATTTACTCGAAACCTCGGATTGGCGTTTATCCTGAATTGATATCCTCGCCGTAGTGCGGAGATTAATCGAGGTTTAGCATTCGCCGCGGCGCAAATTTGACTCCCTGCCTCACATTTGTGTGGAAGAGGAGGGGGCAGGGGGTCATATTTGCGCAGCGGCTAATGCTGAACCTCGAGTGATCTCCCCACGATGGCGAGGATATCAACTCCGCATTTCCGTCAATCTGAGGCTGTGAAGGACATTTTTTACCATTTTCCTCAATTTACAAAAATTCACTGCAACCTCGGAATAGCGTTAATCCGGAGTTGATGTCCCCGACGAAAGCCGTGAGATATTCGTACTCCGGGAGGTTGTCTTTTCCATGACTGATGCCGTGGAATACTCGAGAGGTTGTCTTTTCCTTGACTGATGCCGTGGAATGCTCGGGAGGCTGTCTTTTCCATGACTGATGCCGTGGAATACTCGGGAGGTTGTCTTTTCCATGACTGATGCCGTGGAATACTCGAGAGGTTGTCTTTTCCTTGACTGATGCCGTGGAATGCTCGGGAGGCTGTCTTTTCCATGACTGATGCCGTGGAATACTCGGGAGGTTTTCTTTTCCATGACTGATGCCGTAGAATACTCGGGAGGTTGTATTTTCCATGACTGATGCCGTGGAATGCTCGGGAGGCTGTCTTTTCCATGACTGATGCCGTGGAATATTCGGGAGGTTTTCTTTTCCATGACTGATGCCGTAGAATACTCGGGAGGTTGTATTTTCCATGACTGATGCCGTGGAATACTCGGGAGGTTGTCTTTTCCATGACTGATGCCGTGGAATACTCGGGAGGTTGTATTTTCCATGACTGATGCCGTAGAATACTCGGGAGGTTGTATTTTCCATGACTGATGCCGTGGAATACTCGGGAGATTGTCTTTTCCATGGCTGATGCCGTGGAATACTCCGGAGGTTCTCTTTTCCTTGACTGATGCCGTGGGATACTCGGGAAGTTGTCTTCTCCGTGACTGGTGCCGTGGATTACTCGGGAGGTTGTCTTTTACATGACTGATGCCGGGGAATACTCCGGAGCTCCGAGGTTGCTTTTTCCATGACTGATGCCGTGGAATACTCGGGAGGTTGTCTTTTCCATGACTGATGTCGTGGAAACCTCGAGAGGTTGTCTTTTCCTTGACTGATGCCGTGGAATGCTCGGGAGGTTGTCTTTTCCATTACTGATGGCGTGGAATATTCGGGAGGGTGTCTTTTCCTTGACTTATGTCGTGGAATACTCGGGAGGTTATGTTTTCCTTGACTGATGCCGTGGAATACTCGGGAGGTTCTCTTTTCCTTGACTGATGCCGTGGAATACTCGGGAGGTTCTCGTTTCCTTGACTGATGCCGTGGAATACTCTATGGAAGTTGTCTTTTCCGTGACTCATGCCGTGGAATGCTCGGCATAAGTCTTTTCCAGTTGTCTTTTCCATTGGATTTACACATACTCAGCAATTTTTTTTGTGTCAAGTTATGGTGTTGCATAAACTCTAAATAGAGGGTTTTCATTTGTAACACCTTCGGAACATCATTTTAACACGTCTTAGATGGAATTTTTCATTTCGAAACGTTTTTAGCGTAATGTTCTTGGAATACCAATTTCCTGTTACAAATTCGGAACACGAAAGGATTTGGAACACTACATGTGCCCCGATTCGCGTGTGTTCCAAATTTGTGACAGGAAAATGGCGTTACAAGAACACACTACGTGTTCCGATCAATGTTTCGAAAAGAGCACTTCCATGTAAACCTGTGTTAAAAAGGTGTTCCCAATCTGTTCCAATCGAAAACCTCTCATTTAGATTGTGGGACTTTTGAGTTACCCGTGTTTGCAGAAACGTACACATATAACCTTCGTGGTTCAATAAACTTTCGCAAAAATACACAACATAAAAATAATCCCGGCCACAAATAATTCGTGCTCGTGATTCTGCGAAAATATTCACCAAAATATACAACAATTGGAAAATTCTGCGAAAATATTCGTCAAAATACTTAATTGCGGCAAAGATTTTGCCATTTTGAGCATTAAAATGATGGGAAAACCGGCAGACCGAGTTGATAATTGCTTGTTTGTTTTAGCCGGAAAAGAAAGAACAAAGAAAAGCTAAAGCGCCGAACAAGAGCACGCACGAACGCCTGCTAGTTCATTTTCCAAGTGCAACCGCTATATTTCACGCCTGAGCAGGCAGGGACATGCTCTTTGTATACACTTTTTACCAAAAGTCTTCGAACATAGGAGCTGACAACGAACTCAGGCGCCATTTGGCATCAATGGCAACATGCACAGCAAAACAACAAGGCACTTGTTTGGGGCGTGATGTTGCATTAAGCCCTATGTTGAAATTCGACGGCCCTTGTTTTTGCCGGACTTTTGAAATTTCTCCTCTGTTCGAAGACTTTTGATTGAATCTGTATATCATTTTCAAGATTCAACAAAAATCGGTTTATGACTTGATTGAACATACTGTCCTTGACATACGGTGGGACCTTTCGGCCTTGAGATACACTAAATTGTCGCCTCTATGACTTCACCTGCATTTAAATTTTTACACAATTCTGCCTTGTTTTCATTTTCTGCTCGGGAATCAGTCGAATGATCTTGAACTCATGACTGCAAACCGTTGCAAAAACCGGATATTGATTGGTGCCATTTTGACCTGTCCGAAGGTGTGGCGTTTCTTCATGGCTTTTCTTGATGCGGCGCGTTTTATGCATCGCACGAAAGAGCCTGAACAATATTTCCCTGATCGGTCCAAGGTCAACACTACGACAGGTAGACCTTTTTTTTTAGGTTTATGTCGTTTATACGAGTCGTTTTTGAGTTGGTTTGGACGAACTCGACAATCTGGTTCTGTGATCATGTGGAAAGGGGATCTAACCTAACCCAGCCTAACCATATACTCGTTGGGCGTTGCCTCAGATTTTCAATTTAGTTTTCCAAAAACGGAAAATCAAAGCACGAATTCGTGAATAAATGCGAGACATCCTGTATTGCTCGTCCGATGAGGATTACATGTGATTTAATTTTTAAATTTTCAACACCCTGCACCGAGGTGGTGTGGCCCTGCCAAGGATTGTCCGGTATTTTTAGAGTTGGATTGTCCGGCATATTGAGTTGGTGCAGTTGAACAGGTTCCTTCTCTGTATGAACTGTTGTTTCCGCATGCGTGACGCCAGTGGATAGGCAATGCAATATTTTTGCGCTGGTCGAAAAATCTTCAAAATATTTTTGGCCTGGGCATTATTTGCCTGTTTCAGAAATGCCTATTGTTTTGGGCACTTTTCTATCCAGTCACGTCTTAAAAAACGGGAAAAAGCGTTTGGAACGAAAAATCAGGTTTGGTAAGGTTGGGTTAGATTAGTTTTATTTTTGCCTTTTTTGGCCCACGCGCAAAATCGCGGGATATGCCCAAATCCCAATTCTGAATTCTGAGAAACATCCCGGGTATAGGCACACCGTGCACTTGGGTTCTCATTCTCACATTCAGGCCCGAAATGATGATTCGGGCCATCTTAGTTGAAGGCCACAAGAATGTCGCATTCGTATCTGCATCAAAATTGGTCGCTTGGTTGCGTTCTGCATCGCCGAAAGTCAAAGACAAAAGCGTTAACCCTTGAATCTTCGTGCGTTGATAAATTAATGACCGAGTTGATTTTCGTGCTCTGTTTTTGTTCTGATCTGGCGTTTTCGGTGGAAACGCGATCAGTGGAGCTTGTCTCGTCTCGCCAACCTCTACGTTCAATCTGCTGGCACTAATTGATTCGCACATGCACATAGGCACAGAGGTAGTTCACCCTGAGCCATTTGCAAGCTGGGCATGAGTTCATTCAAATTGACCTAAAAGGAGCATTGAATCTTAATCGATTTCATTGACCTGGTTGAGGTCCACTTCACCTCTCCTGGGTCGGCGCGCACGCATTCTCTGATAATCGGATTTAAACTATACGTATATCTGGTCCAAAAGCATCGATCACGCATCTCATTTTTTCATCCCAATGATGATATCCCAAGATACACCGCAATTTGCAAACTTATGGAAACTTCCACAGGCAGTGAAATGTACCGAAAACGACCACACCATCTGGTGACAAGTTTCCACCAGTAAACGGCAACAATGCCACCAAGTACACATTGGCAATTTGCAAACATCCCGACAAGATTAGCGCAATTCTGCAGCTTTCGGCTGGCATTTACGGCTGGGAAAAACACACAGGTAATCTCACATTTTCACCAAAATGAGTGAGAACCTTCCCCAGTCGATGTGGAAGAATTTTGCTGCTCTTGGTCCTACAATGGGGTGAATGCTAGATTGATGGCAAACTCTGGGATGGCAACATGCCACTACAGTTTTTGCAGAACGTACTCTCATCGCGGACTCCGCCCTTCGATCGGCCATCCTCTGATTTTCGCCGAATTCTGCGACTTGTGGAATTTGCAGAGCGCCAGCAATCCCACACCTAATGTCAAAACATGCCTGTGGAGCCTTCATAGTTTCTTCCAGATTTTTCGCATCAATGTGGGCGAAGAAACAACAAGCAAGGAATGTTATTCTTATATACTTTGACCGACAGATACAGGTCGGTGCACGGAGATTCCCTGGCGTGTCATAGCCATGTCATGGCTGTTGTGAACAATGGCGGATCTTGAATTGGCGAAGCCGGTCCGGTTGAAACAATGAACAGGCCCAGGGAGCATGTCTTCCGTGACTTATACAGTGTGGATATTGACTGAAGTTGTTAGAACCGTTTCGACCGGTTGCTGTTTATCGTAATGCATGACAACAACCCTCAAGTGCAACCTGATAGACTGCCGACCACATTTTCAGTGCGGACGTTGGCCAAAGTTTGGTTTCGAACATGACTCAGTTCACAATTTCATCAACATTGCTGTTTTTTGTTTTGTTTTCACGCTGATTACGGGAGCGAGGTCGGCTGCAAGAACTCAAATCAACGTCCACACTGTCCAGGCTCTACTGGCGGTGGAGATTTTTTTCTGTCTTCGGTTTGGGTGATTGGTTATGCAAAGCTGCAGGGGCAATATGTTGCGCAACTTCCCACTCGCTTTGGCTCCTTGAATGACTCCATCGCAGACGCCATCTAAAAGAGGAATCGTCACGACAGGGACATTTGCATCGGAATATTGACCAATGCGATATCCGGTTGAGACCAACCGGTGGAAATGACACCAACAAATCCATCATTAAGTACCAACCTATACCTGTTTTTGCTTTTCCGTTTATTGTCTTTTTGAAAGCGATGGACAGTAACGACTTCTATTAGCTGAATTCTCACCGCGTCCTCACTTTCGGAATCTTCCAAGCGAAAAGAATGGAAAAAAGCGTCGCTCAAATTCACGAATTTTGATGCGCGAAGTTGGACAGGGGAGCATCCGTTCACTGTGAATCGTGCCTGCATGCTTCTGTTGATTGTTGACCCAAATGCATGGAGAGTGGCAGTGAAATCTTAAATGGGCCCGATGTAAAAATGCTGCAATGGAGGCGCCCGTTAAATGGATGTTCCATAAGTCGATTCGTTTTGACCTATCCGATCCGATGCCATGCCATCCATCCAATCCGAATACCTGCTTGTAATCCGATCCTATCCGATCCGATCCGATCAAAGCCGATCCGATCCGATCCTATCCGATCCAATCCGATCCAATCGGATCCGATCCGATCCGATCCTATCCGATCCGATCCAATCCGATCCGATCCAATCGGATCGGATCAGATCCTATCCGATCCGATCCAATCCGATCCAATCCAATCCGATCCGATCCGATCCGATCAAATCCGATCCGATCAAATCCGATCCTATCCGATCCGATCCAATCCGTTCCAATCCGATCCGATCCAATCCGATCCGATCCGATCCGTTCCGATCCAATCAAATTCACACCTAAAAGCGACACATCATTTTCAAGAAAAAGGGAATTCGACCTTGAGATACAGCAAACTCGTGGATTTCCTTGAATTAAATGTGCAGGCTGCAAAACTTTTGTGCCAAAATAGCTGCCAAAAGTAACAGAACATCACATCCCTAAATTCGTGGTAGTTTTCCTTAATTTAGTCAAGACCACACTATATTAAAACAGACCCGTCCATTGCCGCGCCATCCAACGTATTTCGCCGGGACAGAATTGTTGCCAGATTCCGCCGACAGAGGCGTGAGTTGAGGAGATGAATCCCAAGAAGAGGATAAAGGGTCGTTCACATCTTAGCTGTGCCGCTTGCGGCGGCGGTTGCTATTCCTTGCTGTCCCTTGCTGTCACTCGCCAAACCTTGCTGTTTGTTGCTGCTGCTGCGCCGTTTCTTGCTGTGGACGGCACAGGTGTGAAAATAAGCAGGCAGGAAAGAAAGAACGAAAAAAGAACACAAAAGCTCTGCAGTGCCCATACATGATGGCTGGTCTCAGCGGGAAAGGGTGTAATCGCTGAATTTTTGGTGAACGGAAATTTCAATCGGGTAAAGAAATTTTGAAGAATGTTCTCAAATTTTTCACCTTTGAAAGTGAAAAAAACCTGAAAGAGAATGAAACACTGTTTGCTGGGGAGGGTGTACCAACTTCAACGGGATTCCAAATTTTTTGCAACACCGGCCGCAACCTGTGGCGTCGAAAAAAAAAAATACCCCCCCCGTCGCAGTGACGCACGAAAAAGTGGGTACCTACACTTGCTGTGCAGAATGTGTCATTCTGAAGCCCGAAGGCGAAAATTGTCCCCTCTGAAATTGTGCCCCGGAAGGACGGTGAGTGAGCCCTGCCTCCTGACATTGGTCAAGAAGAATGGCATCGCACGGATCCACCCTGAATTCTCTATCAACCCGATGCGGTTTGTCAGTTGTCACTCACGTCAATTTTGGAGTACGGTTTCTCGGGGTCGGATTTCGCTCCCTGAACTTCATAATTCCCAAATGGGCATCTTCCGTGGAAAAAAAACAGGTGTGTGAAGTTGGCCCCTCGGATGAATGGACTCTGAAATTTAAACAATGGACCTCGAAGAACTCTCAATGGACTCATTGGACCTTTTTTCCTTTTTCTTTGGACCCCTCTAGTTCGCCCCCAAAATGGGGTCCTTTTTGGGGGTGTGAAGTTGGCCCCCCGACTGAACGGAATCCAAATTTGGAAGAATGGACCCCAAAGAACTATCAATGGACTCATTGGACCTTTTTTAATTTTTCTTTGGACCCTCTAGTTCGCCCGCAAAGTGTGGTATTTTGGGGGGGTGTGAAGTCGGCCCCCCGACTGAACAGAATCCAAATTTGGAAGAATTGACCCCAAAGAACTCTCAATGGACTCAATGGACCATTTTTAAATTTTCTTTGGACCCCTCTAGTTCGCCCACAAAGTGGGGTACTTTTTTGGGGGGTGTGAAGTCGGCCCCCCAACTGAACAGAATCCAAATTTGGAAGAATGGACCCCAAAGAGCTCGCAATGGACTCATTGGACCATTTTTAATTTTTCTTCGGACCCATCTAGTTCGCCCGCAAATTGGGGGGGCGGTGGGTAAAAATGGTCAATTTTGCCAATAGCCACCCACAACCCCCCAAAAAGGCCCCCACTTTGGGGCGATCTAGAGGGGTCCAAAAAAAAAGGTCCAATGAGTCCATTGAGAGTTTTTGGGGTCCATTCTTCCAAATTCGATTCATTCGTCGGGGGGCCAACTTCCACCCCCAAAAAGACCCCTTGATTCGTTCAAGCAAGAGGGATGCTGAAAAATCACCATCTTTTGCCGATTTCTTGACTGTTTTCAGCTTTTGAAGTAGGTCACGATCGAGTTTATCTTTCCGCTCACTTGCCAGTCTCTGGTTTTCACTTCGGACAATGCCGAGCTGTTGAGAACTGCGGAACAACCGTCGACGGACGATGGCCAATTTCCGGCGAACTTTGGACGGAGAGTTTTCGGGCTTTTTCCCACGCTTGCATTGACTTGTGGAAGGCATGGCTGGAATTGAATCATCACCACTGTGTCCGCTTTCGGGTTGTGAAAATCGGGTGTGTTGCAATTGTTTCGGACTATGGTCAGGAACAAACGCGGTCGCTTTTCAGCAATCGACACATTTCGATTTTTCGGAGCCTTTCGTTTGATAAATCAGTTAATGCAGGCTGCTTGTGCAAGGATACCTAATCTGGGAATATTGAGGGAACAACATTTGGAAGAAGTTGTTTCCTGGTTGTCGAAATGCTGAAATCGGATTTCTGAAAATGTTTGCTGCAAACAAACGACCACTGCGTTGGTACCCAATTCCTGCCATCAGCCGTCTGCCTGGAAATCCGCTGCAACCACTTCAGTTTTAACTCCTGATCAGAAGGAAACTTGTGAAATGTCGTGTCCTCTGTCTTTCTCTTCACTGATCTGCACAACGGCACACATCAGTTCGACATTTTGAACCTCACCACGCTTTTGGAGAGATGAGAAACGATCACCAGAACGCCAGCGAACCAACTGAGAGCCAAAGAAAAACCATCTGTTGCCCACGGCAGCATCTCCTCTTGTGGCGCCTCTGGTGCCCAGTTGCGCGTTATTCAATCTCCTCTCTTTTGCGCTGGTGGACGGGTCTGTTATAATATAGTGTGGTCTTGATTTAGTCTATTTAATTCGTGTAATACGGCTAAAAGGTGACAGAGTTCGAGAAATCTCCACCAGATTGGTAGAATTTCTCGAATGACGAAAAACTTACCACGTGAAACTTATCACATGAACTTACACCATGACGAAAAACTTACCACGTGAAACTTATCACATGAACATACACCATGACGAAAAACTTGCCATGTGAACTTATCACATGAACTTACACCATGACGAAAAACTTACCACGTGAAACTTATCACATGAACATACACCATGACGAAAAACTTGCCATGTGAACTTATCACATGAACTTACACCATGACGAAAAACTTACCACGTGAAACTTATCACATGAACTTACACCATGACGAAAAACTTGCCACGTGAAACTTATCACATGAACATACACCATGACGAAAAACATACCACGTGAAACTTATCACATGAACTCACACCATGACGAAAAACTTACCACGTGAAACTTATCACATGAACTTACACCATGACGAAAAACTTATCACGTGAAACTTCTGCGTGCAGTCTCCTTTTTTGGTCGGCAGTTTCACATTCATCATCACTTGCCAGTTTACAATCTGTTGAACTTTGCAATCGGCAATAACGGACATCAAGCATCACTTTGACAACAAACAATAGGCAGACACCGACCAGTAGGTTGATAACAAGCATTAGGCAGTGAGGGTAGAGCGTTAGGTCATTTTGCTCGCTGTGTTTAAGATACAAGAGTGGTGGAAAACGTAAATGACGTCCTGAAGTTGGTTACACCTGAAATGCAGCTGCTGAATGTTAATTTTTAACTTCCATTCAACCAAAACTTCCAAACCTGCCACCTGTCCGTGTCTCCACGTAACCTCTCCTTAAGTTTCCTCCTTAAGTTTCCTTAAGTTTCCTAAAACAGAACGTCTTCCTCTGTTTTCTGAGGGTCGGAACGTGTACAGAGGTCAGAGGACAAAAAGCGCAAAAAATCCGTTCTGGCTCAGTTCTCCATGGACATACACACGTAAAGTGACGAGCAGTAAGTAGGCCGAAACAAGACGCATAAACAGCATTTATTCGCAACTAACACGTTCGACAGTTCACGCTTGGGCCAAACGCGGATGCTTTTTTTTTTGTTTTTTTTTCAGATATTTCTTTTTTGTTTTTATTGTTTCTTTATTGTTTCTTTTTATTGTTTATTTGTTTTTCAGATGTCCATATCCGCATTAGTCGTAGTTATAGCAGCGACCGCAGCAGTCACGTGGTAAGTTTCTGGCGAATTTTTTTTATCCCTTTGATGAGGTCAAATTCCGGAAAGTCAAATAATCAATAGGCACTGAGTGGAAAAGCAGACACTCAGCTATCACTTTGGCACGACGCCAAAGAATGCAGAGGTTCTCTTTGTTCGAAAATGTTCGGAAAATCAGGTAAAAATTCCAATCACGTATATGGTTCTAGGAAAAGTATAGAACTATAGCGTTGTTTGGAAGAACAAATGGGAGCTGAGAAAGAAAGTCCGTTGTCTGTTGTGCCGCATGGAAGCAAGGAGATATTCATGGGTAACAATGTCGCTGAAAAGCTTCATCCTGTGATCCTTCTGCGTGCCCCTAAAGTACCAGCCCAAGTTGTTTCAACAGGACCTAAACGCCTGTATCTCGAGAAAACGACCCAGTTTTTACACGGGCTGCCCTTCTTTGGATCATCTCCATTCTCGAGATCTCACACTGAGCGGAAGACTCCCAGACAGCACATGTGTACTCAGTTCAACCGTGGACGTAGGAAGTTCATTCTTGGATCTTTCGCAGAAGCATGCTTTGAAGCGTAATCTATCCACGAGCGAGATCTCAAAATATGTGAAAATGGCCTCTTGTTCATGGAAAACATTTCTTGGCAAAAAAGACAGAAAAAATTGCATCACAATTTTGCATAATTCTATGTTCACATAATTCCCACAGGAGCCCACATCATTTCTGGTTATTTAGAAAAATGTGTTCACAGCACTTACCAGTAAGTCAATTCTGATGAGCCTACATTCTGGTTCGCACATTCGTAATTTGGTTTTTAAAAAACCAAATTAAGTTCTTCATTGTGCACAATGAACCATTTTACGAATAGGTATGTGCGAATACTGAATCATTCCAATTTGATTCTTTTCATTTGATCATTTTTGCAGGGGAGGCGGAGGCTACCAAAGCGGCGGCTACAGCGGTGGCGGATCTAGTTACGGAGGCGGTAAAGGCTACAGTAGCTACCCATCGTCAGGCTACAGCAAAGGCTACGGAGGCAGCAGCGGTCCTAGCTATTCAGGATATGGTTCTCCAGCTGTTGGCTATGGTGGTTACAAGGGCTACGATTCATATGGCGGCTACTCCAAAGGCTACGGAGGTCAAAGCAGTGGATATGATTCAGGCTACTCGAAAGGTTATGGTGGTCAAGGAGGATACTCGAAGGGTTATGGTGGAACTGGTGGTTACAAGGGATACGGCGGACAAGGAGGTGGCTACTCCAAAGGCTATGGTGGACAGTACGGCGGTCAGAGCGGTTATTCCAAAGGTTACGGCGGTCAGGGTGGTTATTCCAAAGGTTATGGCGGTCAGAGTGGTTACTCGAAAGGCTACGGCGGACAAGGCGGTTACCAGAAAGGCTATGACGGCGGATACTCCAAAGGCTACGGCGGTTCGTCAGGCTACGATTCCGGCAAAGGCTACGGCAGCGGTTATGACAGCGGATACTCAAAGGGATATGGTAGTTACGGAGGTAAGATAGATCGTTCCCTGATTCTATTTTGCCTTTTGCACCGGGAGCTCCGCCATTGTCCGCAACAATGCAAAAATTCAACAATGGGCTTTTTGTGCGTTTCTCGACCCGCGTCGCAGATATTTTTTAAATGAATATTATGCGGAATAGAAACGAAAGTTTTTCGCTTTGTAACATCCTATGTCAAGTAGAAACGAGGGACAATCTGAATGTTTTCGTATTTTGACGTGTGGTCCGACTTTTGACCAAACTGTTTTTTCAGTGTTTTCAGACCGCCAACCTTTTCTATGCCTCTCTGCGGTCCTGTGTTCCTATCAGTGCATGGAAAACATGGCAAAAATTCACCCCAGGCGTTTCTCTGAAGGTTTCCCCCCACATTTTTTCCAATAATTCTCTATGCAAAATCGATTAAAATTTAAGATGCCTGGCGAATATGTGCGATTGAAGAAAAACATTATTTCACTCACATCTCTCAAAACGTTTGGGTATTTTCTCTCTTCGTCGATCGCTTGGTGCACGGTGAGCATCCCTCAAGTGGTTACTGGCTGGTTATCATCTCTAAACGCCGCTGCGAACAACACAGCCTTAAAAACGCCTTTATTATAGGATGGTCGATCCTTCTATTTGAACAAGTTGGGTTTGAAAAACCGGATTTTGGATTTTGTTTTTTTTTCGAAATCTCGGGGTGTCAGCCATAGCAAAACTACATCGACTTTGGATGGGAGTTCGCACATTTCTAGGGCTGTGTTAAAATTTCTAACGGTCTCGTCCCCCCTGGGGCCGGCATGCCTCATTTGGTTTGGAATGGAAGGTACCTACAATGCACTCTACAAGTACCTAATATTCGTATTGGATATTATGGTCCAGGCAAATAACATTATCCTTATTTTTTTACTTTTTCAGCGTCCGGACAAGGCGGATATGGTGGTGTTGGTGGACACGACGACTTATCTGGTATCCACTATTCAGGTTAGGTGGCCAACCCTAGTTCAATGAGTTGAATTGAATTGTTTCTCAGTTTTTTTTTTTTGGTTAGGTAACGACCTACTTGGCTCTGTTTCATTTAATGGTTTCGTTTAATGCAATTGAATCGGTGAGAATCAAAAGGTCATATGTCCACAAATCACAATTTTTTTGAAAAGGTCGTATGTCCATGGACTAAAGACATTTTGATTCCAAAGCAGAATTTCGCACTGAATATTGGAAAGGACAATTACTTGGGAATAACTTGGGAAGGACAATTACTGAGTGGAGCTCCCTTCTCAGTGGCATGTACGGGATCCCCTAAACGCAGCCACATTTCAATCCAGGCTGGAGTCTTTGCAGGCGACCTAGAGCTTAGTTCCCTTGACCTGTTTTCTTGTCAGTGATAAACTAACAATAATCTTGATGTTTTATCATTGCTATCAGTGATGTTTTGCATTAATTGTTTTGACACCTGAGATTTCGAATGTCTGCAATTTCGATAGGAGGAAACTCCCAAGAATTAAAATTAAAAATTAAAATTGAAATATTTCAGCCATTTCAGGAGTTTGCGAATGTCGGACATCAGCCATTTTGATTGCAAACTGTGGATGCATTCGTGGCATAGAATTTTCCGCTCTTGACTCAAAATGGCCAAAATGTGGACATATGACCTTTTGATTCTCACCGATTCAATTACTGTAAGCATTCATTGTGGAGTGCCACGTGAATGATTCAGAGGTTGTTTGAAAATGAGGAGATGCAAAACAGCGAACTGCGTGATCTGTGCGTCGGGTGAAAGAAAAAGGCGCTCGATGCTATTTTTGTATTTTTGGCGCAATTTTATGCCCACATGGGCACGTTTAGCCTTGAGTTGTCTCAGCTACCAGGCATCAGGCACCAAATTTGGCTTCCGAGAAAGAATTACCCTCTCGGTAAACTTTTACTTTGTGATGAAACATTTTGGTTAACAGGCTGGAGTTAGGGGGCAAATTCATATTCAAAATCATATTTGTCTTTAGTGCGGCCTATTATGGAATACGCCTCCTGTGCATGGGACCCTCGAACTTCTTCTCGCAGGTTCGAACCATTGAGCGTATACAACGCCAGGCTGCCCGTTTTGTTATTGGAGATTATAGAAGAAGGCAGAGTGTCACTGAAATGATTAAAAAACTTCGGTGGAAAAGTCTTGCTGAGAGGAGAAGAGAACAACGTGTAGGTATTAAGCTTCTTTAAAATTCTTAGCAATTTTGGACGATGGGGGGACTTTTTGTCCTATATTCAGTTCCCTTCCTTTTATGCTCGTTACTATCACTTGCCAAAGGTTAGACCGTTGTCTTTCAAAAAGGATGTGGGCAAATTTTCTTTACTTGGGAGAACTGTTAAAGATTGGAACTCGCTCCCTGCCCCCGTCCTCTTTCCTCCTTTGACAGTGGAAACTCTCCGCCGTCGTTTGGCAACCTCAATGGGTCCAGGTGGTTTTTTGCCTGACTGAGCTTGTTGTACAAAGAACGTGTCAATTCTTACCCTGTTCTGCTCCATTGTGAGTTTTTTTGTCCTTTTCACGTCATGTCCATTGTTGCTTAGAATACTCTTTCCTTGTTTCATTTCACTCTCCGCATTGTTTAATTCGCTCGTCCTGTTTTGCGTATGTTTTACGATAAAGGGTAACACCCTCTTAGTACTTATTAAAATTCAAATGACAAATTCCAGGTGACAAACACTGAAAACTGATATGGGCAGAAAAAGCTGTTTTGTTCCTCATTTGTTTTGCTTTTCTTTTACTTTGCTTGTTTACAGTGCCGAGTAAAAAACTTGAACAATAAGTTCGTGCCAATCGTTCGATCTTTGTGAGAAAACTGCGAGAATTGTGATGTTTTCAGATTCAAAAATTGAATTTTGATAAGCGGAAATATGCATCAAATTACTAATGGAAAACCAATATCGATGAGTTTGAGGTCAAACTAAAAAAAAACCGAAAAAATGCCACCATATACCTATGGCACCAATTTACTCGGCACTGTTCGCATGCGCACTGTTTTGCCTGGCGTATATTGCGATGGATTTCCCATTTTGTGTAAGCATGCGCTAAGGCCGACCGACGAACCGAAAAGTTCAAAAGAAATTTTGTTTTTTTTGTCGGCGGACCTTTGGTATAGTGAAAGACCTTGGTCGTACCACACACCTTTAATGTCGTGGCGTCAGGTCACACAAATTCCCTTTTCGGAGTTAGTTCTCGCAATTTTCTTCGACTTTGAAACCAATTTCACCGTCCTTATTGTGATATTCTCTCCTTAGGCGGACGACCAACTGGCCAAGATGATTTCACCGGCATCGGGTATTCTGGCTGAACGAGGTGATCCCTAGCTTGACCAGCGTGGTGCGGATCTTCAGTGACCTAGGTTCAATAACCTTTCCATCAGGTACCTATCTACATAAATGCAACTGTTATTATAGACATTCTCCAATCATTGCGTCGCTTTTGGTTTAATTTGGCTATGTGAAATCCCTATTGCTTCATTTGCAGAATGTTAAAAAAATAGGTACGTGAGCGCAATTTCCCCTTTCCTTGCATCAAATGTTTGGGATCTGGATGGCACATTGTGTGGAGAGTCTGCTTTAATGATTGAGATAGGACCAATAAATTTTGTGGTATGGGAGGTGAGTTGCAAAAATTTACAGAGTATCAAAGAAAGTTTTGGTCTTTGGCAAGTTTTCTGTTGCAACAACAACAACGATGGCACTCTGTCATTAGAAACTCATCTATTTCAAGACTGGGTTTCCAGAAACAACTCTATGGAAGAGTTTTTCGTATTTCTGTATGCTGACTTATTTATGATTGAGTTATGCTGTGGTAAAGCCAACTAGTCTTCGTTGGTGTTGCCAAGACTGGGAAAGATAGACACGAACCCCAAGAAAGTCCTTCGTTGGTTGTTGCCAAGAAAACTGGGAAAGAGTAAGACACGGAAGGCCCAAGGAAAGTCCTTCCAAGGTTGGTGCCACGAAAATCCCTCGTTCTGTCGTTGGATCTTTGCGTGAGGTCTTTAATTCGCCAGCTGCGAGGATAGCTCTTTGTGCCAGAGATTCAAACCGGAATGGTCCGAACCACGGAGACTTTGAACTGTTCAGTTCCGTAGTTTTACCAGACCCCATTAGGGGGTCTACACCTCCCCATGAATATCACCGACACCCTCCCCCCAGAAAAATTGGCCAAAATCCTGTGGTGAGGATGGTGAGTCGAATCAATTTGGCTGTGTGCCAACAAAGACACAGGTGGTCCATGTGGTTGGCTCGCCATGGCCAGAGATTTGGCCGTTTGAACACCAATTTTACCCCCAAAATGAACGCTCAAATTTCAAAATTTGCTCAGCTTCTAGGGGGCTCCGCCCCCAGATTACCCGTCTGGGCTGCGCCCAGATCCTTCACCGACATAGAACCCCTTGGAAATCTTCACACCCCCAATCTCGAAATCCTGGCAAAACTAATGGCGTCGTCCAGGATTGTTATAGGAGCTTACGCAAACACCGGAGGAGCTTACGCAAACTCCGGTGCTTGCGGAAGCTCCTATAACAAACCTGGAGGACGCCCTATTCCTAGAATTTCCACAGCTTCACAGTTTTACATTTGTACTGCAAGAGAAACAATAATGACTCTCTAAGGCCGGAGAGATCTCCGATGCTTTTTTTAAAACCACCGGAGATAGTTGAGGATATTATCGATCCATTCCCCCCGAAAACGTGGATATCCGCAACTTTCACCGGTGGTTTTAAAAAAAGCATCGGAGATCTCTCCGGCCTAATAACAGAGCTAAATTGGCCCCCACATCTGCAAAATTCATTTGTTTTCATGCTATGCGGGTTTTGTTTGTTTTTGTTTGTTTTTATTCATTTGTTTTCATGCTATGCGGGTTTTGTTTGTTTTTGTTTGTTTTTATTCATTTGTTTTCATGCTATGCTCAGACGGAAATTCAGACGGAATTGTTGAGGCTTGCGCCTCACCGGTGTATTTTTCTCCCATGGAGAATGGTGTGGCGAATCAGTGCCGCCTATAACAAACTGTGTTGTATGAGGCACTGGGCGAATACCCGAAGATTGACCTAATTGCCCGAAACCTGACGCCGGTAGCCGATTGTGGAGGCATAATTGGGCGTCTTTCAGAGCGGATTAACGTGGTCTCAGACGTGTTGGTTGATAATCTATGGACATGTCAATCATTGCATTTGCTAACTTTTCCACGAAGACCTGGAAAAATCTCACAGCCCATTTAACTGATGGTTTTGTTATTTTGCTTATTTCAGATATCCCCTGTGTCAACTGTTGCCATGACAACGAATAACAGCCCGTCCGCTGTCTGTGATTTGTGAATGAATTATTTTGTACTCTATTGTAAAAACCCACTATCTGCCATGCATTACAAATTCATGATTTCGTAAAATGACCTGTGAGTTTTTAATTGATTTGCTGTGATGCTGTCAGATTTGTTCGAGACCTGTCCACGACAAAACTGCGTGAAAACACAACTTCCGCAGCTCATTCCAGCACTCCTTCTGACCAAAAACGTCGCGAAGGTTTTCGGCACACCACGGCACGAGCATTAAAAGCGCCGAATATACGTGGGTTGTTCAAGTCCCACCTGGCTTTAGCCTGTTGCACTAGTCCTAGCCTTTTCCTTTCTCGCACACTTTGACATCGGTCTTTCAGTAGGATCTAGGCAAAATTTCAGCCGTGTTTTGCATAGTTTGTTTTCTGTTGTTATCTTAAGATGTTCGACTCTGTTTGACAGTCTGATTCTGACCGAATTTGCGCCAGATGGAGCATCACAGTCTGATATGATTTTTGACCCACAGAAGCCAATGAAAATAAAGAAAGCATGATGGCCATAGCCAGAGGCTGTGTGATCATATTCCATATGAATGCATGAGCTGCAAGGTGGTGTGGATATGCCTAAACGTCCTTGGGAGGGGATGGGTAGCTTTTTCGGGTTCGGAGGGGATCACTCTGGGGGTTTCCCAAACGATGGAAAAACTGGCAGTAGCCAATGTTAAGAATTGCTGGTCCAGAAAGTGAGATAGGAAATGACCTGCAAAAGTCAAGAGAAGGCCCCAAAAGACACCCTTATACGGAAAGACGAGGCCCTTGCTTTGAGAAACAAGGTTGGAGTTGAAGCATGTCTTGACCTCAGCATCAAAATACTGACCAATCATCCTTTTTTGCACACTGGCACCAGCAGATTACCTTCCTTTCCCAACCTTGGCTAAAGAAAACCATTGGGGGCACCTTCAAAATGTCTACAGTGGTTTTTCAATGCCTCTGAGGGCTTCTTCTGAAAAGAGTTAATGGAACTGGTCGAGAAATGAGAGAAAGGTTCCAATTTGGCAGGAAGCTAATTAGAGAAGGTCGAGATGATCCACCAAATTGCAGCCCAGAAATCAATCGATTACTTGCCAAAAACTGCGTCAAAGTGAAACAGGGCTTATGATTATTTTAAAACGTCAATATTTTCCAACCAATACTTTCTTGTGTAGCAAATTAAGATAGCGGCAAATACTTCTACAGATTTAGCCATTTCAATTTCCCGGGCCGCGAGCCGGACATGCCGCTTGGTTTGAAGACAAACCGCTTGATATGGATTCGCAATTAACGCTACTGTGACTGACTTGCATCGGGTTCTCGAGATTTTGGCTTTTTCTTCGTGCATCGCGTGAAGAATGGGCTCATTACATTGGAAGTGGACTTTCACCCTGCAGAAAATGTACTTTTACCCCATTAGAAATGTATTTTTACCCCGCAGAAAATGGACTTTCACCAAATAGGAAATGTGTACTTTCACGCCGTAGGAAATGGACTTTCGCCCTATTCGTATATAGGAAAACCCCAAATGTGAACTTAGGCGATAAAAACTTTTTACCATTCCCCAAACCGACCTCACCTCACATGGCGCATTTTGTTCCCCAACTGTGCAAACCTTCTTCAAACTTAGTCAAGCCTCGTTAATGACCTCGTTGATGAGCTCGTTTTTTACAGCTTGTGCAGAAACTTCTGTTGAAATTTGTTGGAAGTTATTTTGACTCATGTCGAACACAAAGAAATCGCCAGATTTTTTTGAAATGTTTATTTTCTTTAATTCGCAGAAAAACAACCAGAGGTCAAAAGAGAATTACAAATCACAAATGAATGTATAGGAATAACATTACAAAAATCCATCTTAGTGAAAAGGTATACAGGGTTTAATGCAAAACACGAAACATACCTTCGCCCGAATTCCAATTGATTGAAAGAATAAACGGGAGCATGAATGCGTTTTTTTTTGTAGGGAAGAATGAACGTCATTGACCTGCTCGTAAACCTCGCGAATTGATTTAATCACAATGGACGCGCATATCTGCGAGTCATGTGGTAAACAATGGGAGGAATTCTTAAACGAAGCTTAATGATACTCGCCGTTCAAAATTCAAACGCCGATTACAGAATCGCCGATCGAAGATCAAACAGATGCTGGTAAACTTATTCGGAAAGGTTTTGTCATTTCTATGTCTACGAATTCCAAATTGATTTTCCATTGAATCAAGCCCGGCTCTGCCTAGAAGCGCGGGGAGTTCGTCATAAAATGGACAAGACACACAAGAAAGTCCGACAAAAGCACGTTAGGCAATCAAATGTCAAATAAATCAATCTCGTAAATCAATTCCTCAAATTCCTCACGTATAATGTCACATTGATCAAATCCTCGTGTCAAATAACTCAAAGGTCCACAGTTGGTGCGGCGCCCAGAAATGCTCCGGCTCGTGAGACCAGTTGAGATGAGGAAGGGAGAGTGTTCCAATCCCTGACAGTCTGAGGGAAGAAAGAGTTGAATTAACGGATTGTTCTAGGTAGGTAGGTACAATTGGAGGCGTGGATAGCAAACCGTTTTCAGTTCTGCGTTGGGCAGTCTTAATGGTAGGTATAAGAGGGAAACATAGAAAAATAGAAGGAGTGAGTCACAATTCCGCAAAGCAGCTGAATCCTGTGCTCCCTTAGCCAACTTGCTAGAGTCGGCAAGCCAAGAACCTTCAGTAGACCAGAGACACCAGTGTCTCAGGCATATGAGGTTTAGAAGCTGTCGTTAAATTTTAGAAAAAAGATTTGTTCTCTGCAGTCCCATCATTTCAATAATCTTTCCAAAAGTCACAAAAATCACTCATCCAGTAGAGTCCTACATAAATTTTAAAATAACTTTAAGCACAATATAGCTAGGATTTAAAACACATAAATAGTTTTGAAATGGTTGGGCTTTAAGTCGATAAAGGCTTTGTTAAGCAGAGGCCACTCTACGAGTACCTCTGCTCTTTTTGAAAGAAATTTGGTGAAGAAATATAGGTATCTTTCAACAATTTGAATAAAAATTTGACAACGGATATACATCAAGAAACAAGATGAAAAAATATCACTCAAAGCGTCAACTCGCACGAGACATCTCACTCTGTGGTTTTTACAGTAAATGCAGGGTGTTCAGAAAAGATTACCAGTGGGAAATTATCCACTTTACTGGCTCTCAGAACGTTCACTCTCAGTACCACGTTTTTCGTTCTAACACCGTTTTTCTCGTTGGAACACCCAATTTGCTTTCCAGGCTTGGAGCATGCAAGCGTCTTCGAACATACATGGACTTTGGAACATACACTCGCTTATGTGTATGTTCCAAAGTACCAAATCTGTGATGGGAATGTGGTGTTCTAAATAGGCCAAATCACGACATCACATGTCCTAAGGATGTTCCGATGGGAACACTTCCATCCAAACCACTGTTATAAAGGTGTTCCAAATGTAAACCTCGGATTTAGAGTGAACCTTGTGGTGATGGCCCATTCCTTTTGGTGTGAAAATGTGTTGGCTTCTCTAACAGAGTGTCAATGAAAGTCCAGGAGAAATTTATTGGTCTGACTGATGCAAGGGGCCATCTAATTTCAACAGGGCTTGATGCGCTTTCACGCCTTACACGATTGTCATGATGTTTTGCGGTGTATGTTGGCATTGATCCTAAAAGGCACCCGAGTTTGAAAAGAACTTCCGTGTGCAAAAAATTTGACCTCGCTTGAAAAGAGGACCTTTAATTTCTGCAGCAGAGATTTTTACTAAAATCTGAACAGTTGCAATTTTTACATGTAAGAGTTCATTAATTCCGCCGCCACTCTACATGTCATTCTGAAATGGTGACAGTCCGTGTTGGAAAACTTGGAGCAAAAGGCCCAAAATAGCCCTTTCGAAATAGGATATGCTGTTGTCAGGTTTTTTCTGAAGGAGCTAGTGAACCCTCGGTGAAGACCAACGACTCAGCAAACGCTTTCTTCAAAATTTTATTCCCTCTTGGGGTCTTGGGGCGATTTGTTTGCCCATTTAGCCACTGATTGTCCGAACACCCTGTACAAATTCGCACATCAAGGTCATGGTACCCAGCAAGCTTTATTCAAACAGGTCTACTTTGGTCACTTCAAATTTTAAATTTTAAACCTAAGGTCACCTCAACCGAAAAAAATGAAAAAATCCAATTGCTATCCAGTAGTGGAATTAGGCACATCAATCTGGACTGTAATTGAATTGATCTTTGGAAAAAGGGCACATGTCCATAACTGTATTGCTGTTTCGAGTTGGAGCATGGTATTTGGCCTACTGGTCTCTGTCTGTCGAGTGGTTTGAAAAAGATCTTGCCCGGCTGGAAAAGGTGGCGGCAAAGTTCGAATTTTCGAAAAAAGTTCGCACCCGGGATATTTTTGCCTTTTTATTTTTGAATTTTTGAATTTTCATTTTCGTTTTTCTTGAGAAAAAAATCAGAAACTTTGTGCCCTTTTTCAAAAATCGATCCAATTGTCATATTTTGTGTTCGTTTATCCATTTCGTCAGGCAATACAGCTCAACAAATTAGAGTGTGCCGGAGAATCCAACTCACAGAGGATTGTCCACACACTGGGTTGGATTGTCCGGCTTTCTGAGTTCTTAGGTATTGTCCGGCAGACTGAATTCCATTGTCCCCATAGCTGAGTTACATTTTCCCCTGTTCTCGATTCTCTTTTTAACAAACAGCATCTTCTTTGCAGAAAAAAATGAAAAAAATATTGTGAAACCTAATTCTTCCACGAAACCAAAAATTCCGTCCGGGGAATCTTTTTTCAGCAAAATAAAAAAAAAATTAACTGTGATACCAATTCTTCCACAAAACCAAAAAATCCGTCCGAGGGACAACCTTTTATCATTATTTCAGAAACACGGAATAAAGACTGATTTTGGCGGTAGACATTGCTGTTTGCATAAAACAAACATTGTACGAGGTGCATTTCAAAAGAATATTTGCAATATAGTTTGCGAAAAGTTGATCTTTCGTCACATCATGCAAGTCGTTCAAAAGTGTTGAGCCATGTGATATTTTTATGAGTTTTCAAGCATAGAACTCTCAATGTCACTGGCGCCAAAAACTCATTATCTTTTGAAATCAGTTTTGTGGTGCACACGGGATTGGAAAGTCCATTGTCGTGCTTAAAAACACGAGAAACACCCGTGGCCCGACATCAAAATTGCTTCAGACATGGCATGATCCAAATTGACTGGAATGGACATTTTTCAATTCGCACACTTTGTACTTATCTGCGACAGCCGACTTTGTTTTAATCAGTGATAGGATTTAAGTTTTTCCCCTGCCTTCTCCTCCTTATGAATTTATTATTATTATTATTATTATTATTATTATTAATCAATCTCTACAATAAAGTAGAACGTCAACAAACACGAAACAAACAGCAAATTAATTAGCAAAATATGTAAAAGAGGTCTGGCCTGCAACCAACTTAAATGGAGCCCACCTGAGAAAGAGAGAGGAAAAAAAAACTACGACAAGCACGCAAAAATCGGGGCCGAGGAGGGAAGGGCATTCCATTCGCGTACTGTACGGGGGAAAAAACTATTAAAGTGCTTATTAAATTTTAAGATGGGATATTCAATGAAGTGGCCATTATCAGTGCGGCGGCGAATTATCCTTTGGGCAAAATTAGACGGAAGAGAGGTACTAACGGTACCCTTAATTATTGATTGAAGAAACTTCAGGCGTCTGTTTGAACGTCTTTGGAAAAGAGTTTCAAGGCCTAGACGAGAAATCATTTCAGAGACTGATGAAGTCCGTCTGTAGTCAGCACAAATGAATCTTACGGCGCTTCTCTGGAGCCTCTCAAGCATGCAGATGTGGGAGGAGAGAAATGGGTCCCAAACTTCACATGCGTATTCCAAAATTGGTAAGACAAGGCTGGAATATGCTTTAAGCTTGGCTGGTGTCTGAGCAGGCCTGATGTTACGCATTAACATACCCAGTACTTTTTTTGCTTTGGACAATATATAATTGATGTGGGGACCCCAAGAGAGATCATCTGAGAGATAGACACCTAGATATTTGAATACAGAAACTTTAGTTACAGTCTGACCACCAATGGAATAGGAGAACGATGGGGCTGAGTGACCTTGCCTTTGGAACAGCATCCAATTACATTTTGCAGTGTTAATTACCAAACCCCAGGTACTTGCCCACAAATGGAGTGCATCAAGGTTGGACTGCAACGTCGAAACGTGGGGAGGGCCGTAAATGACCAAGTCATCAGCAAACAATCTGGATTTGCAATTTAACACCATGGGGAGATCGTTTACATAAGTAATGAATAAAAGAGGACCCAAGACACTTCCTTGTGGAACTCCACAGGTGACAGAACGTCTGGATGAGAATTCACCGTCCACAGAAACACGGAAAAAACGATCAGACAAGAAGTGCTGAACCAGGACAATCAATGGAGCAGGAAACTTCAGCAATGAGAGCTTATGCAACAACAAGTTATGAGGAATTAAGTCAAAGGCTTTTTTAAAATCAATGAATATTGCATGCAAACTGCCTTTCAATTCAAGGGTGTTACCTATTTCAAATGTAAACTCAATTAACTGGGTAGTGCAGGAAAACCCCTTCCTAAACCCATGCTGGTTAGGGTGCAAAATACTGTTGGACACTAAATGGTAGGAGAGGTGAGAATAAAGGATCTTCTCAAACATTTTACTGCTGGTGGAGAGCAGCGAGATCGGACGATAAAGTTCTGGGTCTTCCGACGGCCCTTTTTTTGGTATTGGGATAATGTTTGCAACTTTCCAATCATCAGGGAGCACAAGGTCAAGGTAAATCTTCTTAATAATTAATTCAAAAAAGAATGAGAGTTCAAAAGAAAGCGACTTTAGAAATTTCGGCGGAATTAGGTCGCTGCCTGCAGCTTTCCTGGCCGACAATTTCGATAAGAGATTCTGAATGCCTGCTCGAGAGATGAAAAACGTGTTCGAGTTTGCCTCTGGGAGTTCAGGAGAGATAAAGCTGGGGGGTAAACGGTGCAGGTTGTTGTCGATATCGACATGAGAAACAGAGTTCTGGAAGGTTTTTGCAAGTACTTCAGCTTTTTCACAGGCAGAATGAGCTACATGCCCATCAGTACAACGAAGTGATGGCAGACCGCGCGTTGTACGCAGGTTTTTAATGAAGCGCCAAAAAGGTCGGGAATATGTAGCTGAGATGGCTTTTTCAATAAAGGCGCTGAAATCAGAAGAAGCACATTCACGAAGTTCAAAACGGACAGATGCAAGCTGGTTCGCAATGCGTGGATTATTATTTTGTTTGTTAATGGTTTTAAAGTTTGCTTGGGTGAGCCCAAAAGGTTAGGCGTTCGGCGACCTTTCCCAAAAAGGTTAAAGGAAATCGGCAGCAACCTTTACGCCAAAGGAAACCCCCCCAGCCTCAAAGGAAATTGCTTTTTTGCAAGAAAAACAGGCCTTGGGGAAATTCGAAAGAAGGTACACGGACGCCTAAAATTTTGCCCACAAACATCATTTTCGCTATTGACGTTTTCCCTTTGGCCAAAATTTCCGATTTTTCGTTGCTTGAAGCATTTCCGATTGCCCAATAAAATAAAAATCTACGCCACACACATCCTTTTCAATTGCAATTGCAACTTTTCATTTTTGGGTTCAAAATTTCCGATTGTTTTTTCTGTTCGCTTACATCGGTATTGCGCCTAAAATAAAAATGCTCCACGCAACACACATCCTTTCTCATTGCAGGTTGCACTTTTGCATTTTTAGGAGTTAAAATACATTTGACCGAGTTCGAATTTTTCCTGTTCGCTTGCATCGAATATTGCGCCTGAAATAAAAATGCTCCACGCCACACACATCACTTTCTCATGATGCACGGTTGCAGCTTTTGCATTTTAGGAGTTAAAATACATTTGACCGAGTTCGAATTTTTCCTGTTCGCTTATATCGGATATTGCGCCTAAAATAAAAATGCTCCACGCCACACACATCACTTTCGCATGATGCACGGTTGCAGCTTTAGCATTTTTAGGAGTTAAAATACATTTGTCCGAGTTGGAATTTTTCCTGTTCGCTTACATCGGATATTGCGCCTAAAATAAAAATGCTCCACGCCACACACATCACTTTCTCTTGCTGCACGGTTGCAGCTTTTGCATTTTTTGGAGTTAAAATACATTTGTCCGAGTTCGAATATTTCCTATTCACTTACATCGGATATTGCGCCTAAAATAAAAATGCTCCACGCCACACACATCACTTTCTCTTGCTGCACGTTTGCAGCTTTTGCATTTTTAGGAGTTAAAATACATTTGTCCGAGTTCGAATTTTCCTTTCCTTCATCGGATATTGCGCCTAAAATAAAAAATGCTCCACGCCACACACATCACTTTCTCTTGCTGCACGGTTGCAGCTTTTGCATTTTAGGAGTTAAAATACATTTGCCGAGTCGAATTTTCCTGTTCGCTTGCATCGGATATTGCGCCTAAAATAAAAATGCTCCACGCCACACACATCACTTTCTCTTGCTGCACGGTTGCAGCTTTTGCATTTTCAGGAGTTAAAATACATTTGTCCGAGTTCGAATTTTTCCTGTTCGCTTGCATCGGGTATTGCGCCTAAAATAAAAATGCTCCACGCCACACACATCACTTTCTCTTGCTGCACGGTTGCAGCTTTTGCATTTTTAGGAGTTAAAATACATTTGTCCGAGTTCGAATTTTCCTGTTCGCTTGCATCGGATATTGCGCCTAAAATAAAAATGCTCCACGCCACACACATCACTTTCTCTGTGCACGGTTGCAGTTTTTGCATTTTTAGGAGTTAAAATACATTTGACCGAGTTCGAATTTTTCCTGTTCGCTTGCATCGAATATTGCGCCTAAAATAAAAATGCTCCACGCCACACACATCACTTTCTCTTGCTGCACGGTTGCAGCTTTTGCATTTTTAGGAGTTAAAATACATTTGACCGAGTTCGAATTTTTCCTGTTCGCTTCATCGGATATTGCGCCTAAATAAAAATGTCCACGCCACACACATCACTTTCTCTGTGCACGGTTGCAGCTTTTGCATTTTAGGAGTTAAAATACATTTGACCGAGTTCGAATTTTTCCTGTTCGCTTGCATCGAATATTGCGCCTGAAATAAAAATGTCCACGCCACACACATCACTTTCTCATGATGCACGGTTGCAGCTTTTGCATTTTTAGGAGTTAAAATACATTTGTCCGAGTTCGAATTTTTCCTGTTCGCTTACATCGGATATTGCGCCTGAAATAAAAATGCTCCACGCCACACACATCACTTTCTCTTGCTGCACGGTTGCAGCTTTTGCATTTTTAGGAGTTAAAATACATTTGACCGAGTTCGAATTTTTCCTGTTCGCTTACATCGGATATTGCGCCTGAAATAAAAATGTCCACGCCACACACATCATTTTCTCGCACTGCACGGTTGCAGCTTTTGCATTTTAGGATTAAAATACATTTGACCGAGTTCGATTTTTCCTGTTCGCTTCATCGGATATTGCGCCTAAAATAAAAATGTCCACGCCACACACATCACTTTCTCTGTGCACGTTTGCAGCTTTTGCATTTTTAGGAGTTAAAATACATTTGTCCGAGTTCGAATTTTTCCTGTTCGCTTACATTGGATATTGCGCCTAAAATAAAAATGCTCCACGCCACACACATCACTTTCTCTTGCTGCACGGTTGCAGCTTTTGCATTTTCAGGAGTTAAAATACATTTGAATGAGTTCGAATTTTTCCTGTTCGCTTACATCGGATATTGCGCCTGAAATAAAAATGCTCCACGCCACACACATCACTTTCTCATGATGCACGGTTGCAGCTTTTGCATTTTAGGAGTTAAAATACATTTGACCGAGTTCGAATTTTTCCTGTTCGCTTGCATCGAATATTGCGCCTGTAATAAAAATGCTCCACGCCACACACATCACTTTCTCATGATGCACGGTTGCAGCTTTTGCATTTTTAGGAGTTAAAATACATTTGGCCGAGTTCGAATTTTTCCTGTTCGCTTGCATCGAATATTGCGCCTAAAATAAAAATGCTCCACGCCACACACTCACTTTCTTGTGCACGGTTGCAGCTTTTGCATTTTTAGGAGTTAAAATAATTTGCCGAGTTCGAATTTTTCCTGTTCGCTTCATCGGATATTGCGCCTAAAAAAAAATGTCCACGCCACACACTCACTTTCTCTGTGCACGGTTGCAGCTTTTGCATTTTAGGAGTTAAAATACATTTGACCGAGTTCGAATTTTTCCTGTTCGCTTACATCGGATATTGCGCCTGAAATAAAAATGTCCACGCCACACACATCACTTTCTCATGATGCACGGTTGCAGCTTTTGCATTTTTAGGAGTTAAAATACATTTGACCGAGTTCGAATTTTTCCTGTTCGCTTGCATCGAATATTGCGCCTGAAATAAAAATGCTCCACGCACACACATCACTTTCTCATGATGCACGGCTGCAGCTTTTGCATTTTTAGGAGTTAAATACATTTGACCGAGTTCGAATTTTTCCTGTTCGCTTGCATCGAATATTGCGCCTGAAATAAAAATGCTCCACGCCACACACATCACTTTCTCATGATGCACGGTTGCAGCTTTTGCATTTTTAGGAGTTAAAATACATTTGACCGAGTTCGAATTTTTCCTGTTCGCTTGCATCGGGTATTGCTCCTAAAATAAAAATGCTCCACGCCACACACATCACTTTCTCATGATGCACGGTTGCAGCTTTTGCATTTTTAGGCGTTAAAATACATTTGACCGAATTCGAATTTTTGCTGTTCGCTTGCATGGTATTGCCCTTAATAAAAATGCTCCACGCCACACACATCACTTTCTCATGATGCACGGTTGCAGCTTTTGCATTTTTAGGATTAAAATACATTTGACCGATTCGATTTTTCCTGTTCGCTTGCATCGGATATTGCGCCTAAAAAAAAATGCTTAACGCCACACACATCACTTTCTCATGATGCACGGTTGCAGCTTTTGCATTTTTAGGACTTAAAATACATTTGACCGAGTTCGAATTTTTCCTGTTCGCTTGCATCGGATATTGCGCCTAAAATAAAAATGCTCTACGCCACACACATCACTTTCTCATGATGCACGGTTGCAGCTTTTGCATTTTTAGGAGTTAAAATACATTTGACCGAGTTCAAATTTTTGCTGTTCGCCTACATCGGACATTGCGCCTAAAATAAAAATGCTCCATGCCACACACATCACTTTTTCATGATGAAAGGTTGCAGCTTTTGTATTTTTAAGGAGTTAAAATAAGTTTGACTGAGTTCGAATTCTTCCTGTTCGCCGACATCAGCAATTCAGATATTGCGCCTAAAATGAAAATGCTCCATGCTATATACGAGATATATAATTTTTTCATGTTGCGAGGATGCAGTTTTTGGAATTTTAAATATCTTTATTCGAATTCTAATTTTGACATTAGCTTGCATCAATGTTTCGGGTGTTGTGCCTAAAAGAAAATCTCGTCGCGCCACACATTCATTTTATCATTCTTCAAGGTTGCAGCTTTTGAAAGTTTAAGGAGTTAAATGTCCGAATTATTAAAAAAAAAAACGCGAAACCAGTGGCAAATGTCCTTTGCGACAAAAGATCAACTGAAAATATTTACGGGTTGTATTTTATGACTAATTTTCGTATAATCGTCGATTTGCCCAGTGCGCCTATTATATCATTAGCAATATCATTTAGAACTCTCCAGCAACGAACTGTATAGGAGTCTATAATACAATCCAAGCGTAAAAAGTACCCGTGGTCAATGTGGAAAGGAATTCTGAAAATATCTTGGACAGTGCATGTTAGGCAGAGCAGGCAACGGCAACACGGGATCCGAATCTAAATTCGCAGGAAGTATTCAGGAGTTCTCCTGCCTATGTTTTAAAACCGACTCAGATCAATAACGTCACACGGTTGTCTTGTGATATTTGGCGCCATCAGATGCCATTCGAGGAAGCAGCAAACCGGCGACGAGGGAATCCTGCGCGAGTTTTAGAGATCTCACTTTACACCAAGATAACTTAAAGGAGGACTCCTCTCTTTAGTTATTTTGCTTTACTCGACGTCCCAAAGGTCCACTCTTTATTAGGAGGAGCTAACCGTCGAAGAGAACCAAGAACAACGTCACTTCGAACTACCCCTGGTCTTTGTCCATGCTATATTGCTCCTGCAAGCACCACATCGACGATTTCGTCACGAGGCTTCTCCCCACAATTCTTGTTAGAGTCTGTCGTGGGAAGGCTCTTCCCATAGAACGCAATGATTACGTCATCTCGGACTCTACCTGTTCTTTGTCCAAACGATTGCTCATGCTCGTTCCACGGACGCTGATCTCGTCTTTCGGCTCCTTCCCACAATCCGTGTTAGAGTCTTCGCAAAGAACGTATCTACGTCACCTCGGATTCAACTTTCTTTGTCCAAACGATTGCTCTGCTCGTTCCACGGACGCTGATCTCTCTTTCGGCTCCTTCCCACAATCCGTGTTAGAGTCTGTCGTGGGAGAGGCTTCCCAAAGAACGTATCTACGTCACCTCGGATTCTACCTGTTCTTTGTCCAAACGATTGCTCCTGCTCGTTCCACGGACGCTGATCTCGTCTTTCGGCTCCTTCCCACAATCCGTGTTAGAGTCTTCGCAAAGAACGTATCTACGTCACCTCGAATTCCACTTGTTCTTTGTCCAAACGATTGCTCCTGCTCGTTCCACGGACGCTGATCTCGTCTTTCTGCTCCTCCCCACAATCCGTGCTAGAGTCTGTCGTGGGAGGGCTCTTTCCAAATGATCTACGTCACCTCGGACTCTACCTGATCTTTGTCCATGCTATTGCTCCTGCTCGTTCCACCTGCGCTGATCTCGTCCTTGGGCTCCTCCCCATCTTCTTTGTCAGAGTCCATCGTGGGAGGAGCCTCGTCCACCTCATGTCATACGTACCCATGGGAATCGAGCATCATCAACGTCTCGTAGCCAGGAGGTGGGTCGTCGTCCTTATCGGGAATTCGTTTGGAGATGGCCTCCTCGTAGGCAGGCGGCAAGGGACTTGGAGGCAAAATAACTCGCTGGTGTAGTTGCTCTTCAACATCAGCGCCCGATCGGTTTTGCCTTGCCGCCCTCGCCTGCGCCCTCGACGGCCATCCCGATGAACTGTGGAAGCTGTCCATGACATCGTTCAAGTATGCCGCAGACCCGGTGAAGGGTGACGAGGCAATTATCAACAGTGGAATCTGAAAAAAATAAAATAACATCTTTGTAGTCCGGAGATTGTCCCAAGTTGCGGTCTGATACGTCTGATACACTGGAATGCATGCGAGTACCCGTGAAGGAGAAAGTCGAGGAATTTCATGCCGAAGCTCTCACATGATTCCAAAATGATTCTCGCGCAGCAGTTTTCAAATTATATTTGCTCCCTTGAAAAAGCCAATCCGAAAGCGACTCCAGCGCCAGCCACAAGCAGAGCTTCGAGAAAAATCCGCAGTGAGTAAGTGAGCAATTTACTCTCATTTAACAGAATGAAGTGTGGGGCTGAGTTCTTCGGCTTTCTCCTCTACACAAGACCTGTACTGAGATCACTGTGAGAGATGATTTTGTCTCATCAGGAAGCATTCAGGGTTAAGGAATACTCCCTTTTCCCCATTGAGGTTGGCTTTCTTTCTAGAGCCATAATTCACGGATGAAAATACTAGATGTCAGGTTAAAAAATCACGATTATAGCTGTGTAGCCAATTTCGGAGACGTTTGTTGGCCAGTTGTTTGAAAACAAACAATATGCTTACACTAGCTGTAGTTGAAAACAAACAATTGGCGGTATGAAAGGAATGGGGATAAGGTCAGGTATCGCCAGCTTGAATCAAGTAACAGGAGAGGTAACAGGAGAGGCGAGCCGCTCCTGAAAGTTCAAGAACAGAATTACCCCTGCATGGTAGTCGTCCTCTGAT
>JASGXE010007278.1:0-56824 GCA_030068105.1 Sinentomon sp. SZTP_YWyxl
TTAATTAAAATGAATGGCGCAAACCAAACTAAAAATGATTATCTCGTTTACAATGTGCACCGGTTAAAAACTGGCGATGATTGATGATGCAGAAGAAAACTGGATTGTTTCGGAACTGTGAGTCATTTGATGGCAGATTTAATTGTGTGTAATGGCCTTTAGACCAGCAGCAAGCTTGCTACGATTTCAATTCAAAGTTCACTCGGAACAATTTTATCATCTCTTGTAAAATTCGGAGAGAATTTGGCAATATTTTGATGAAAGAAACGCACACAAACGAGGGTCGTTCAAGTTGCTCTAGCCCTGACTAACTTCCAGGCTAGAAATCCCCGATTGGTTTGTCATCCCTTGTTTCTATGTCCTTTTCAGGAAGCTACGCCAAATTTGAGTGTAAAAGGACCATTTTTCATTTCTGTGTGGAGATTCTTTTTAAGCCGTCTGGTAACTGCACTTCGACGCATTTGCACTGATTCCATTTTTGCTCAATGTCTGTTTTTTCTCATCTTTCGTGAGTCAATGCTGCAAACAGCTTTCGCAGGTCGAAATCTCTCCCGGGAATAGCATACACCAAACAGCTTTCGCAGGTCAAAATCTCTCCCGGAATAACATACACAAGTTCTATCAACATCTTTCCTGTGGGATTTCAACCTGTGAAAGCTGTTTGCAGCATTGACTCACGAAAGATGAGAAAAAACAGACATTGAGCAAAAATGGAATCGGTGCAAATACGTCAAAGTGCGGACGGCAAAGAATCTCCACGCAGAAATGAAAAATGGTCCTTTTACACTCATATTTGGCGTAGCTTCCTAAAAAGGATATTGAAACAAGAGATGACAAACCAATCGGTGATTTCTGGCCTGGACGTTGGTCAGGGCTAGAGCAACTTGAACGACCCTCGTATAACTGACACTTTCACCATAGTGTTGTATTCAAACAACATGTTTTAGCGGCATCACATCCTCGCCGTGAGGTGCACATCATCAGGTGCAGGCAAAAAGCACCGAACAGCGCGGACATGCCAGCTCGAAACACGTAGAATGTTTAGTCAAAAGAGCTCACGAGGATCAGCTGATAGAAAAAAAAACAACGGAATGTAGCATTTTCTGGAGAGAGAAATGGTTTTAAAAGGAATCAATTTTGGTGGTCTCGAGGCCCTGTGTGTTCTGAAACACTGTGTGTTTCAGAAGGTCGTACCTCCCAAGTGGGTTGCCGTTCGTACTGGCATCACGAAGTCATCCTAATCTATCAACATTTTCCCACAAAATTTGGACCATCCTGAAAATGGAAGCGGTTTACAAAACGGAACTATCCTGAAGGCCATCAACCGAAAATTCGACCAGCATCGTTCAGGCCTTAAGGGGACTGAGCCTCATCCAAAAACAATCCCCAAACAAAAATCAGCCAGACAGTAATAAAAAAAATTGGAATTTCTTCTGTTTCCAAACACAAATGCATAACATGCACAAAGCTCAAATCAATAAAAACAGCATTGAATAGTCAAGATATCAATAAAAAACATAAAACCAAGAGATGAGGATGCAAATTATCAAGATCTACTAGCGAAAACAAAATGATTGAAGTCACAAAAGAACATCGAACAAAACTGAGATGCCAAGTTTAAATCGAAAGGTGTAGCTAAAAGCAGGTTCCCAGAAAATGTACAAAACACGAAAACAGAAAAACACTCATTTGATTTCATCGAAAAAGCCAAGGCTGCGCTCAGATTTATTGTACAGCAATTTTTATCGATTTTTTGCTTAAAATGGTGCATTTTCTGCAACAAACAAAACACGAGAGTTCGACAAGTCGCAACACGTTTGTCATTGTTATACGTATACTTAATTACACATTCGACTGAAATGCAGCAGCGCAAAGGTGAATATAATAACATTTGAATGAGGTGACGGTAAATTTCTGATTCAAGGGTTGCTATCTGGCAAGATAAAGTGAACAGAAATTCAACGAAGATTCAACTAACCATCTAAATTTAAAATTGAAACAAGTACAGTTCATCAAAACAACAACTACCTATCGAAATCAATCCTACATTGCACTTTTAATAAAAACAAAACACGTCTGATTAATCGGAGGGCAGCACCGCCCGTAAAATGCAGAAAATATAAGGTCTCTCTCTCTTCCATGCAAGAGTCTAACTAGGTCCAGAAGAAGAAGAAATTCCTCTTTCAGCATGTATGCCAAACACAAGTGATGCTGCCCACTCATGCAGCCTTTGGGTCAAAGAGAGCTCGACAATTCCGTCTGATTAAATGGTGAGGTGGTCCACTTTTTCTATTATTGCTTCTAAGCCAATCGCGACTCTGAAATTGGAGCAAGCACGCTGATTCCTGCAGATGCCAACGAATTGGCATAATTAACAGTGGAAACACTCGCTCGCAGGACATCCTCCTCGGACTGTGCCAGTGCACGTGCTGAATGAGCAGACTGTTGAGGTGCTGAATGAGAACAAAAAAGAATTGACAATAGAATTCCAGGCCATTGCTGGTCGAAGCCCCAAAGATAAAAGTAAACATAAAGACGTATCTTCAAACCTGACCTTGCAATTATCAGATCTTGGAAAAACCATTCAGACACACTAAAAACGTCTGGTGGCAGCAGACAGAAGCTTGGTGGCAGAGCTTCGCGAGTGATTTGGTAAAAGAGGGTACCTTGAAGGGCTATCATCCAAATCCTCGTTTTTTTTTTTTTGCACCTGCAGCTTCTATCTGGGGCTGCAAGGAGGGGGCTTTTTATCTGGTCCGAAAGGACCGGGTTTTCCCCCTACCTCCAGGGCGACGCTATATGCAATCGACCAACCCTGGTTCCCAGCTTAGGCTGGTACAAATCAACAAACAAACAAAAAACCATTCAGACAAAATTTTGAAGGACAAAAATATACCACTCTGCAAAAGAGCATGTTTTGCGGCACCCAGAAAAAATGTAGTGTGTCAGAGAACTGCAAACGCTGACCTACACGAGAGTTTCTGTAAGCTAAACCAAAAAGAAACCAGTGAAAATCAAAGATGTCAGTTTGCCATAAAAAGAACAATCTTATGGAAAATGCCATCAGATTTTTACCTATGCTGGAGCAAAATTGGCTGACATTATGCCTTGACAAAAGAATACATTAACTAACAAGCATCGTCTGTTGTTTTATTCTCCACAAGACTTGGCGGTTGAATCAACGTATTGGGTTCTTCGTGTATCAGCAGTTATCAAATTGAGACACAGCCAATGAATGTTCAAAGCACCCGAAACGTGGACGCAAACCGACAAGTGCAGAGATGAATAAAACACCAGAAGATGCCTAGTTTGGGTCATTTTGTTGTGTTAAATTCTCCAGTTTCCAACCTAATTTTTCAGTATAAAATTTCAAGATATCCTAAAGTGTTATACGTAAAGAAAAAAAAAACAACTAGAAAAAAAAAACAACACAAGTTTTCAAAATACTGTTCAGTGTTTTTAATAGGTATGTCTAAAGTGTTGTCCTCAAAGCTAAAAACTCCAAATTCTCCCACTGCTCAACACACTGTTTTCAGTGTTGATCACTAAATTGCTGTCTGCAAAACAAAAACTCCAAATCGCCAAATTTTCAACCCACTGTTTTCAGTGTTATCTTTTTAAGATGTCAAATGTGTTTTGGCTTCTAAGCAAAAACTGCAAGTTCTCCACGTTTTCAACCCACTGGTTTCAGTGTTATGCCTTTGCTGTCCAATGTGTTTTGGCTTCTAAGCAAAAACCGCAAGTTCTCCACGTTTTCAACCCACTGGTTTCAGTGTTGCCTTTAAGATGTCAAATGTGTTTTGGCTTCTAAGCAAAAACCGCAAGTTCTCCACGTTTTAAACCCACTGGTTTCAGTGTTATGCGGGTTATGCTTTTAAGATGTCTAATGTCAAATGTGTTGACTTCCAAGCAAAAACTGCAAGTTCTCCAGGTTTTCGACCCATTGGTTTCAGTGGATTGAAAACATGGAGAACTTGCAGTTTCTGCCTTTAAGATGTCTACTCAGAAGTGTTGTCTGAAAAGCAAAATCAAAACCGCTGCAAAAGTGAAAACAAAATGGGAAAGGAGCATACACACCTGCACTCCCACTTGCTGCTCCAGCTGAACTGCCACCTTGAGACACAGTCGGAGTGGACGAAGCAGACGAATTTCCTGCCTGTGAGCTGGATGCACTGGGCGACAGAACCGTAGTGGGGGTTGCAGCAGACCGATCCGCCATGAGCTTCTGACGAACTTCACGGATTTTCAGCTGCAAGCATGACTTGTTTGGAAAAACATCCAAGTGTTGAGCCTGAAACATGGGCAGCAGACATTAAAGTAAGTCCCAATTCAGCAGCGCTGTCCACGACTTCATGTAGCAATGCCCAGAAAAGTGCAAGTTTTTCAAGAAAGTAACTGCACTGTACAACAACAGAAACAATAATGTACCCATAAATTGGGGACATACAATGGTTTGTGACTATGGCTGTTCTTGTTACTAATGCAATCACGTAAAAGTTTGTGCCAACAAACCAACAATGCAGATCCATTTATAAGCACATTAGCCATTTGTAGCGGAAATGTACCCATAAACCAACATGCTAGCTAGGCACTCATGTATGGGTACATTACTGTTTCTGTGACTGTACAATGCGATACTGAAATAGAATGTAGTGTGCAGATAAAGCATGGGTACAAAAATGGAGTGTGCAGACAGAGCATGGATGTTTTCATGGTCAAGACAGGCAACATGTTGCAATTCTTGCAAGTGGGTTAAATCATCATCAACTTTATAAACAAAAAAATCTCCAGAAAGTGGCGTCACACCACCGTTCACAGCCAAGTGGAGGTTGATCCAGTACCGAAAATACAACTTTATGGCAGGTTGTGATGCCCGCAAACAATAAGATTTCTCTTGAACCAAGAGTTGGATTTTGATAAAACTTTTTGTTCGGAAAACTGAAAAATGGGTCGCAACGCTAATGTAGGTAGATCTCAAATTTTCACGGGTTAAATCCCGAAATTATTAGGCAATTGAAGTGCTGGTGTGACAAAAATCAGTGTTCCTCTGACGCAATTTCAGAAGTTGCACAATTGTTTTCAACATGATCTCCCTTTCACATGCTGAAGAAGACTTTTGTTTTTATCATGTTTTGTGATCTGAGACTTGTTCCAGCTCAAACGATACGGTTGTCAAGACTTAATTGAAAATTGTAGTCCCGATTCCCGACCTAAGTGGTGATATCTTATAGGAAGGGTCCAGTGGTTAGAAAACATCACAAAAGAGAAAATATGATAGATGCTGCAAATTTAAATTTTTGCTGTGGCTAACGACATTTGGGATACCCTGTCTATGCATATTGTGGTTCTGATAAAGTGTGAACATTCGTGGTTAGATCTAGAAAACGTTTCAGATCACAAACTATGATTAAATAAAGCAAATATTCATTTTTGCTGTGGTCAAAGACTTTTGGGCTACCTTTTATGTTGCATGTCCTGTTTTGTTTTACCCATCCCTGATCACACACAACAAAAAGCTGCAACCCTTGCCATGAGAGGAATACTTCGAATCCCAGCCCCAATCCGGCTACCATATCCACATCAACTCATTCCCACACAGCAAAGAATTGACTTTTTTTCATTCGCAACCCCAGTGTGCCAGGATCAGTTTTTCTTCATTTTTTTAACCCACGTTCAAGGCAGAAAGACGTCGTATTGTCAACACAATTTTAACGGCTTACGGCCTCTTTGCCGACGTTTTTATTTATGAGGCACATGTCGATTTGCACGTAAACCGTGTAACCCATGTAAACCGTGTAACCCATATCGATGAAATTTTTAATTACAAAAAAATAGAAAACACCCTCAATTAAGAAAAAAGTAACGACTCAATCACCTGAAATGCTGCCGTAGCCTGTGACGTTGGAAACAGACCATGCACCTGAAACAGTTGCATCACTAACTGACGCCGCTGGTCTAAGATCTGACGTGTAAACGACGGCCCCTTATCCGAGGAGGAGCCACATTCCTTTCCGGGAGTCTTTGGTGTTCGTGGTGACCTCAAAGAGCCTGGACCACCTCCACTGTTGTCAGGTACAAATTGACCAGTCAAAGAGGACGGGGATGCCATTGTCATGTCAGCATTTATATCGTCTGAATCATTATGACCTGGAAGATAAATAATCAACAATGAAAAATGAAATGGTGGCAAATTGGACCAACCTGTTTAGCACCTTTTGATCGGGAAGGTTTTAGCCCATTCTGCCAAATGCCACTTTGCCTTTCAAATTCAATTTCCAGTAAAGTTTTCCAATTCTCTTTTCCCGCAACCGAAGAAGAGATGAATCTGGCATCAAGTGTGAATTTTCTGCCCACTGACCGCAGCTCGGGGTGTCATAGTGCTCCACTTTTGAGTGGGGTTTGGTATCTCTGCTTCAAAGTTGACACTCAAGGTGGAGAGAAGGGTCCAGTGGGTTCGGTGGGAAAAGATGAATTTTCAAATGAGGTCGCATTGTCTGGGAAGCTGTCAGCGAACGTCACATTCGGGCGAAATTCACACCGAAGTAGTTTTTCACTGGACCCATCTCTCCACTGTCAGTGTATTTTGGGAGAGTGGCTCTGGCGAAATGGATTAACTGCCAAAACAATGTCGTAAACTATCCTGGGAAACCTGAAATGGCAAGTCATCTGGGGAGGGCAAAAACTGAAGAAAAAAATCGAAAACTTTCTGTCCAAGGCATCCTCCCAAGAAACAGTTTAATTTTCGACATTAAAATTTATGCAGTAGGCCTCTTATCATCACTCAAACTTTGAATCAAATTTTCTAGTAAAAAATTCTCATCAAACTTTCTGTAAAGCATGGGAAGCATTACACGACTACTGCAAATGGCTTACCTCGAAAAGTGTCCGGATTGAAATCAGGTCCAAAGAATCTGCTGCCAACCAACGAGTCTGATTTTGGCGTAGAATGTCTGGGCTCCGATTCATTGATAACGTCATCTGTTGCTGCAAAAATACATGCAGTGTAAAAAGAAAATTGACGAGACAATGACAGCAAAAATCTGTTTTCATTCTTGGTGCTAAAGTGATGACTGATGGGGCAATAACGGCAGAATAAAAAAGAATATTCTGAAAAAATATGTGGTCTCCCACAACCCACAGTATCTGTTGTAGAAATGCACAAAACTCACCAATTGTTCCATGCAATAATTGTGGATAGAACTTTGTGAATTACAGAAACGTACCTAACCTAACCTAATAGTTCACACACGGCAGGCAGGAATACATCTCTGAACCAAGAGGCCCATGAAGCCACGTTCATTTTAAAATCAATCAGATGGGGTGCTGTTGCCTCGGCCTAAACAGGGCCTACTGGAAGATAGAATGATGGAACGTGCAAGTCTTGCAATCTGAGTTCATTAACAGAAATAAGATACGGGGATGGTACCAAAGGTAGCCCCAGCAAGATAAAAATTCAACGAAGTGTTCGTAGCAATTTTGAAAAATAAAATTATCCAACATTCCCAGTGATGTTTTCATTCACAAATGTTCAGGCGCGGCCATGCAAAAGTGTTGATTTACTACGTAGCTCTCTGAAATCTGGATTGCTCAACTTTCCTGACTTTGTCTTTCAGATTATTCCACCTCTGAGTACCCTTCACCAGTCAAATGCCGTACAAAAGAGATTCAATTCAATGCATTTACGAGTGTGATACAAGACACACAAAAATGCATGCGATAACACAATGTTCATAAAGAATTTTATCATGAAAGATAGCAAAAAATTGCACATTTTTGCAAAGCTAACCAATGGTTGTCCTCCGCTTTTTCCTAAATGAAGGAGGAGCCAAGTGAGGACTTGAAGGCAATGATAAAGGCCCCGGCGAATGATACTCCTCTGGTTTGAACTCTGGTAGGCATGAAAATTTCCTCACAAAATTAACCTGCTCAAGAATTCTAAAAAGACAAAGAACAAAGACATCACAACAAATCAAAAAAGGAATTTCAAAATGTCAACAAGACCAGAACATGTGAGGTTCCCTGGAAATTTTTGCTGCAAAAATGATGGGAGAACAATAGTCAAAGAGGAATCTGATTTTGTTGCGGTGGGAGTGAAAACTTGATCTACGAGGGGTCTTCAATGTTATGTACTTTCTCGGCTTTGCACAGAAATTCTCATTTTAACAGAATTTTTCTCCCATGCCATTAAAATTTGAATTTTTTATTTTAACTTATGGGGTGAGATCTTTTAAGCAACAAACTGTTTACAGTGGGTTGGAAACTTGGAAGATGTGTTTGACACTGAAATATCACCCTTACCGGGAATTTCGACGATTTTGTCTCCATGGTGTGAGTTGAGTCGACGTTTCGGGCACATCGCGCGTCCGTTATCAAGATGAGACTGATTGAAAGCTGCGACGTTGCATAGTGATTGGTGATGTGTCTCCAAGGGTGCTGAGGGAGGTAGGTGGAAGTGGGGTAGTGGTTGCAGTTTCCTTGGAGACCAGCTGAAGAGTTGGGTTAACAGGTGGGAAGGATGTGGGGGAAGGGGGGATAGGTGGAAGAGAGTGGGGGAAGTGGGGCGGACGCTATGATTTGGAGAAAAGGGGCTTCCAGGTAGCGGGCAGGGAGGGGCCTTTATTCCAGTTGAGTGCTGCAGGAGGACACTTCAAACGGAACAACTTCGAAAGCATAAAGATTGTTCGGCAGGGTCCTGCAGCACTCAACTGGAATCAAGGCCCTTCCATGCCTGCCACCTGGAAGCCCCTTTTCTCCAAATCATAGCGTCCGCCCTACTTCCCCCACTCCCTTCCCCCACATCCTTCCCACCTGTTAACCCAACTGTCCAGCTGGTCTCCAAGGAAACCGCAGCCACTCCCCACTTCCACCTACCTCCCTCAGCGCCTTTGGAGACGCATCACCAATCACCATGCAACGTTGCCCCTTTCAATCAGTCTCATTTTGATAACGGACGCGCGATGCACCCGAAACGTCGACTCAACTCACACAGTGAGAGACAAAATCGTCGAAATTCCCGGTAAGGGCGATATTTCAGTATCTTTTGAGCAATTGGATTTAAATCTTTTATTACATTTCATCGCAATAAAAACCTCTTTCAGTCCAGTGCCATACATTGCAGTTCACATGGATGCACTGCACAAACCAGACACAATGTTTATGCAGTGCCACCAAGACCAGAGTGCCGCTATTGGGGCCCGGCTGTTCCAGACACAATGATTTCGATACAGCAAAGGTAAAAGTTTTGCTTTGAAATTCCAGAGCGCCATTTGTGATGCTGTGGAATTGTGGGCCCATAGCTCACACAGGTGTCTGGTCAAAAGAAGTGGAAAGCAGAACGCCATACGTCGTGTACTGGACTGGGTGACAAATGACAATGCAGCTGCTTTTAATTGGACCTGAAAAAGGTTGAAGATTCATACGAGAGGCAGTCAAAAATGAGTAAAATGAGCAATGCAATGGAGAGAAAGGACCTTTCACTGTAACACAAGATCCAATGATCTGGAACAGCAGGTCCATTCAAACCTTATGACTTATCAACACCCAGCACATTGTCCTCTTGTCTCAGATCTTGTGTTCCAGTGAAACAATTCGTTTTCTCAATGGCTCAGTTTGTTCATGTTTTACTGCCTCTGGTATCTGTCTTCAAATTGTGATAAAACAAACAATCTGCATCTGTCTGATCCTGAAATCACCCTACAAGTTTCAAAAACGTCATTTAAAAAAAACCGTGGTAGAACCAAGAAACCACCAAATATTGGGGGAAAACCATCGATTATAAAAGGTGACTAAAATGCATGTGTGGTTTTAAGGTGATTTTATGCTTAAAATTTCGCTGATTCCATTGGTGCAATACATTTTTTTTTTTTTTGAAATTCCGTGTGCTGGTTTACAAGTTTTTGATCCAAACGTGAAGCAACTCAATGAATTTTCATGCCATTTCATAATTACATCAATGAGTGATAGGTAAAATGTTCTCTTGTATAAAAATGCTTGTTGTGAAAAGTGCCAAAGATTTTGCACAAAAATCGACAACACCACAATGAGTTTTTCGACAGAAAAAACATCTTCGCAAATCTACAGAAAAATTCATATCTACACAAATCTAAGTCTTCCATGTGCTTGGATCTAAGATTCTTCCTGTTCGGCAAACTTTTTAATGAATATCTCAGCTTAGGAATAACATGGGTTAAATTTTAAAATTATGAAAGGAGATTTGCACTTGTGTAAAAAGAGGTGTCGTGATTTGGACAGAGTGGCCAAAATCAGACTTTTCTGGATATTTTATGATACCAAAATAGCATTTTCAAATTATGGATACAGAAATTTGACGCAATATAGATTGAAGTCTGGAGCAAAAGCAGGGTGTCTATTTTGATTTTGAAAAATTCACGTAGATTTCCACGTTTTCAATAGTAGATTTTTCGTAATTTTCCACAATCAGCTGATGAAGGCAAAATGTCTCACGATGGGAAGATTCTTTCGGTATACGAAATATCATCACCACTTTCTTGATTATATTGGGCTCATGAATTGCAACCATCATGTAACATTTTGGCAAAAAGGAGGGAAGGAAAAGGAAAAAACAAGGACACTAACTTGTCCATTCCATCATCAGGATTATGTTTCGAAGCCTTCTTTTGTGTGGTGGTCGGCGAAGGTAACGGGATAGCTATTGTAAGCTGCGCTGCTGCAGAACTCGATGCAACGACCGAAATAGATGACGGTGTTGAAATGCTTGATGGGGCTGCAACGTCAACATTCAACTGCGAGGGGTTGCTCCCACCAGCTTCCGGCTTGGGTCCATCCCATGAACTTCCCATCAATTGGTACTGCGGCCCTGGATTCCAGTGAGCTGGTTGGCCGGTAAAAGTGTTGGAGTTTATGGCGGTGCAAGCTAGAGCTAAAGGATCTGTGGGCCTCTCTGATGGTGCAATGGCACATGATGTTGGATTGGATGATAAAATTGACTTAAGAGCAGGGGTTTGCTCAGGACTTATGCTAGTTGTATCTGGAATGAAACGTTGAAAATACAAAATACAAAAACATTTGAATTTTCACTGGAAGTGCACATTTTTCCTTGCACTGGCAATAATTCCAGATCAGGGGCCCTTTTATCAAAATTCGCTGTTCTTGAGTCAGACTCCTCTCAAAATTGGTAGTTGCAAAAAACTCCCTTAAAGTTGAGAAGGTTTACAAACAATTTGAGAACTTCTCAAATTAGCCATTTGTGTACCTAACATGTTGATGTGAACAAAAAACCCATCTCAAGATTTCGCTCAAATCGAATGTCGTGAGATTGTTGAGTCGCAAGTTTTGCGAGTTGTGCTGAGTTATCACTTTCTGATGGAAAGAGAGTTTTGTGCTTTAGTATGATTAAGTGCAAAGAGAAATTGCAGAAGACTTTAGCTGAGACCTCTTACGAAACTGGTTTTTAGAGTCAGCAAAAGAAAGCTAAAGCTTTCTTTGATTCACAAAGAGCATTTAGCTGCTCTGGAAAAAAAATCATGGATCAAGGCAAAAATTCTTTGAAGCAAAAGCTGTTGTACAGCAATTTTTGATTGTTTTAAAAATTTTTCAAATCACCACCACTGATCAGTATAGACCAGCTCATTAAAAAGTTTCAGCCAACTGACCAGCTGCTTCAAAAGTTTCAGCCAATCGACAAGCTCTTTCAAAAGTTTCAGCCAAATGACCAGCTGCTTCAAAAGTTTGTCAATCGACAAGCTCTTTCAAAAGTTTCAGCCAACTGACCAGCTGCTTCAAAAGTTTCAGCCAATCAACCAGCTCTTTCAAAAGTTTCAGCCAACTGAGCAGCTGCTTCAAAAATTTCAGTCGTCAACCAGCCAGCTCTTTCAAAAGTTTCAGCCAACTGACCAGCTGCTTCAAAAATTTCAGTCAATCGACCAACTCTTTCAAACGTTTCAGCCAACCGACCAGCTGCTTCAAAAGTTTCAGTCAATCAAGCAGCTCTTTCAAAGGTTTCAGCCAACCGACCAGCTGCTTCAAAAGTTTCAGTCAATCAAGCAGCTCTTTCAAACGTTTCAGCCAACCGACCAGCTGCTTCAAAAGTCTAAGTCAAGCGACCAGCTCTTTCAAAAGTTCCAGTAAATCGGCTAGCTGTTTCAAAAGTTTCGGCCAATTGACCAGCTCTTTCAAAAGTTGCAGGCAACCGACGAGCTGTTTCAAAAGTGCCAGTCAACTGACCAGCTGTTTCAAAAGCTTCAGTCACTCAACCAGCTGTTTCAAAAGTTTCAGTCACCGACGAGCTCTTTCAAAAGTTTCAGTCAATCGACCTGCTCTTTCAAAAGTTTCAGTCAACCGACGAGCTCTTACAAAAGTTTCAGTTAGTCAAACAGCTGTTCAAACATTACAGTCAACCGTCCAGCTGTTTCAAAACCTTCAGCCAACCGACAAGCTGTTCCAAAAAGTATCAGTCACCTAACCAGCTGTTTTATCAAAAATTCAAAAATTTCAGTCAACAGGACCAGGGATTTTTTAAATTTCAGACACATGACCATCAAGTTCAAGAGTTCAATCAAACCTCGCAACTGTTTCAAACTTTACAGTCAACCGTCCAACTGTTTCAAAAGCTTCAGTCCACCGACCAACCATTTAGTGTACGTTTAGTGCCAAGACAGCATAATGGTCCTGCAATGACAATGATATCGTACATAACAGTGGTAAAACTTGGGCCGTAAAAAAACAGCTTACCTTTGAATTGCCTTCTCTGAAGGGGTGCCTTTCCTAGCTGAGCAGGGGTTGGCCCCAATTCAAATGCTTGTCCTTCATTAGCAACAGAAGATATCGGTGACAGATCCACAATGCCAGCGGCAGATGTCTTTTCATTCTGGCGGCTCTGGATTTCACTGTCCGACGGAGTACCCTGTCGAGAGATGTGGACAATTGTAATTAGGAAAAGCACTATTTTTAACAAGTAGGAAAATTCAAGGTCATTGAAATGCAAACAGGAAAGTAAGTGTGAGCATGAGATAATTTGCTTAACCATGAAATACGAAGGTTGTTCAAGTCCCGCCTGGCTTTGGCAAGTAATCGGTGTATTTTTGGGCTGAAATTTGGTGGACCGTCTAGACCTTCTATTCTTTGCTTCCTGCCAAATTGGCACCTTTCTGCCATCTCTGGATCGGCTTCACCAGTTATTTTTAGAAGAAGCCCTCATGAGGCAACGAAAAACCACTGGGCGACTGCTGCGATCAGCTCCATGGCATTTTGAAGGTGCCCCCAATGGTTTTCATTAGCCAAGGTTGGAAAAGGAAGGTAATCTTCTGGTGCCAGTGCGCGAAAAAAGGATGATTGCGCAGTATTTTGATGCTGAGGTCAAGACATGCTTCAACCCCACCTTGTTTTTCAAAGCAAGGGTCCCGTTTTTTCCGGATGAGGGTGTCTTTTGGGGCCTTCCTTGACTTTTGCAAGTCATTTCCTATCCCACTTTCAGGTCCAGGAATTCTTGATGTTAGCTGTTGCCAGTTTTTCCATCGTTTGTGAACTCCCACAGAAATATCCCCTCCGAACCCCAAAAAGCTACCCCCATCCCCTCCCAAGGACATTTGGGCATATCCATACCTTGTAGTTCATGCATTCACCATGGAATATGATCACACAGCCTCTGGCTATATGGCCATCATGCTTTCCTTAATTTCATTGGCCTCTCTGGGTGAAAAATCATATCGGACTGTGATGCTCCATCTGGCACAAATTCAGTCAGACTGTCCGATAACGGAGTAGGACATACTAAATCGACAACAGAAAATAAACTATGCACAACACGGAACTGAAATTTTGCCTAGAACCCACTGAAAGGCCGATGTCAAAGTGTGCAAGAAAGGAAAAGTCTCGGACTTGTGCAACAGGCCAAAGCCAGGTGGGACTGGAACAGCCCACGTACAGGTCGACAGCCAAAATGAGGGAGGGAGGGAGGGAGGGGGAGAGGGAGGGAGGGAGGGGGAGAGGGGGGGGAGGGAGGGAGGGGGAGGGGAGGGGGGGGGAGGGAGGGAGGGGGGGGAGGGGGAGGGGGGAGAGAGAGTGAAAAATAAACAGGGTGCAAGGTGGATTTGTGCAAGATTACTTGTCCAAGTATGGCATCCTTTTCCTTCCAAGTCCAAGAAGTCCAACTCATTTTTAATCTCTGCATATTTTTGTGGGTACAACGGATCTTCACATGATAGCCGGTAAAGGTCTGCGGGGATCAAATTATCACAGACAATATGTTTGTATCTTGTTTTGTTTACCTCAATTCTCCACGATTGTGTTTGTGGCTAATCTGTTTCTATAAGAAATATCAAAAAATGGATGCTCGGTAGATGCATTCGGCATGTCAAGGTGAGGTAATAGGCAAGCCACAACGGCAAAAATGCTCGTTAATCAAAGTTAAAATTTTCGAATCAAGGTTTGAAAATTGCAACTTTCTGGAACGTTTTTGACATGCATCCATGCCATTATCATCTCAAGCTCAGGAAATCTTCGAATCTGCTTATCTCTGAGGCCAATAATAGGCGATAAGAGCAACAAGATAGTGGTCCATCGTAATGATATCTTGTCAGATATCAAGATCATAACATGAAGACCATGCATTCAAGAGAAAATCAAGGAGGCCATCATGATGAGCCATTCTGAAAAGGGAGGAATGAACCATCAAATAGCAAGGACAAAGGGCAAATTGATGTCAAGTGGCACTCTTTGTTCCTCAACCAAAAACCAACCACCAGTTTGCAGATGATGCACCACCGACGAGTCAGTCTTGAGCTGGTGATGGCATGAATGCATGCTGAAATCTTTGCAGTTTTCAAACCTTAATTTTAATTGTTTGACTTGGATAACAAGGGTTGTGACTTGCCCTTCACCTCACCATTATCAAAGGGAAAGTTACCGTTTCCATAAATACTGACAAGTGATAACTGATTCATACAAAACTAAAATTTAAAGCGGTCAAGCTCAAGGGTTGAGCCATTCAAAGAAGCACTCACAAAAATATGATGAATAAATTGGAATTTTTCTTCGGAATAAGGAAAGGCAAGCTCAAGGGTTGAGCCATTCAAAGAAGCACTCACAAAAATATGATGAATAAATTGGAATTTTTCTTCGGAATAAGGAAAGGAAGGAATGGCAAAACTTCGGAGAAAGATATGGCAAAAAAATTATATGTAAACGACAGTGCATATTATGATAGTTGGTTAAAGTGGTCGATCTTGACTTCAGATGTGACCCAGCACAAAAAAAAAACTCACCAGAGCAGACCCATGAGATCCCAAAGTAGCTGGTACTCTCTGAACAACATGTCCCCCATTGACGCTGTGAACAGCGAAGGCTGGTGTATTCGTTGCAGCACCCAATGTACCAGTTGCAACTGGTATCGTTGCCAACGAGGCCTTGACTCTGTACTGCATGCTGGTGTCGGAGCTTGAAATTTGAGCATTTGTGGAGTCAATGGGTCTACTGGATGAACCTGTAAATAAAAATTGGAATTTGGTGATGCAGGTGGACCTCGATATAAGTGTCAATGTCAGGGCAATTCTGGAGATGAATGGAAGAGAAAATAAATTTTAAGATCTAATTAACAGCTGCCCAACTCACTGTTCGAAATATGATGACTTGTTCCAGAGAAGCTCAGCGATGGCGCTGTACTGACTGATGATATGCTGACAACTTTTGAAGCATAGCTGACACCGGACACTGCAATGTCACCAGAGGACTGCAGCTGGCTAACAGAAACCCTGTTCTGTGCATTGTATTGAATTTGTTTTTGCTGATCGGATGCGGGACTCTGTATCTGGACTCTGCTGATGGTGGGGAAAAAGAGGAAGAAAAGAAATTACCACACTGTATCGAGAAAAAAAAATAACCAAGGCTGAGATCACAAGCTAGTACCCAATCCTCAAAAAATGAATCCCCTAAAGAGCGAAAGCTACAACAATTATTGCTCAGAAAAGATGCATGCAGGTTCTTCGGGAATGTATCATAATAGAACCATGAGTCAAAGAATTCATTGCGCCAGAGCTTTCGACAATGATTCTTTTTTGGCTAACCCTTCACTTAAGGCAATAGATAGTTAACGGATTATTGTCATGGTTCAAGCCACAGGGATCAGATAGAACATACCGCCAAGTTAATCTGGGAAATTTCCGCTGCCATTCTGATTGGCATCAGAAATTCCCCAGTAAAGCAGAAAGAGAATGCATCTGTTGCCATTTTGCATCCTGCAGTTTCCGCCAGGTACCACTGGCTGCTCACTGTTCAGTGGTGTGTTGTCTCTTGCGACACACCACTGAGCAGGGTTGTGTTGTTCCAGGGTTGTGTTGTTCCACCCAGAACATGATTCTGCTTCTTGGAAACCAAACGATGATGTGCCAGTTTCATTATTGATCGGCATCGCGGTCTCGTTTTGTGCAGCATCGGTTGCACTTCCCGTTGCTTCAAACGAAGTCGTCCTGTTCTCATTTCACTGTTTGCATTTGAATGATGATAAGATTTGGACAAGGAAGTGTCTTTCTGCTATGAAACGGAAGAAGAAATGAGGCCAGAAGTTGTCCCGAGCATCTTCCGATTTTCCTTCCGATGCCCAGGCCCCAAAATCAAATCGGTTCAGAAACATGGTAGTTGATATTCTGAATCCCTGCCCGCCCCGCTTTCGCCACCATGAAATCTCAACTTTTAATTCTTGTGTTTTATTCATATTAATTGTCAGTCGAATTGCCAACTTGCGTCGGGTTGCAGCCATGCAAATTAAGGGGGGCCAGCCAAAATTTCAAATCGACATTTCTTTACAGATTGTGTCAATTTTAGGTACAGCTGATATGACGCATCACAATAGCATTGTTCATGCAAAATGCCAATCCTCTCGGCTATGTGGTTCTCATAAATTATGGCAGCCATTTCTGAGAAAAAGTTCAACGAAACTTTGAAGTGCTGCCCCCAGTGTTGCGTGCAAAAATTTTCACAAAGTGTACACGGGGTCAAAATTCGATGAAATTCCAAGTGACAGGATCACAATTTAAAAATTTTGGCTCCAAGAAGGTGTTTTGCATGTAAAAACATGATAACGGTGAACAATAGGCAGGTCACCATGCAACGTCGCCACTTTCACTCAGTCTCGTCTTGATAACGGACGCGCGATGCGCCCGAAACGTGGACTGAGCTCACACCATGGAGATAAAATCGTCGAAATTCCTGGTAAGGGTGATATTTTAGTGAATACGTAGGTCGTTTCGGTAATTTACGATCAAGCAATGTTAAAGCAAAGGAAGTCGAAAATACGGACTCTGTCTATAGAAAGGGCACATTTTTTCATTCCCGGTCCAAATTTTACCTTCCTGGCATAAACACTGAGATGCAGCAAGCAAAACATTTTAAGGGCATGGGGAAACCAAAATAGAGAAAAATAAAGTCAAAAGTTACACATTAATTTAGTCTCACTTGCATCACGTCTCTCTACACGTTTGGTCATATTCTGAACAAACGGTGGGAGATAGCTCAATTCTGAAAACAGATCTGATATCACCAATGTTCTGGCAATGAGGCAGCAATAAAAATAAAGGCAAAAAAAAACAATTTTTGGGGGCCTAAGAAATGATTATGAACATTCTTTTTGCAAAAGTAGACCACAAGAAAAAAAGTCGGTAAAAAAGCTGAAATAAAAAGGGTTGCCTGCTTACTTAGCAGAGACAGGCTTGCACTCAAAAAGCTGTCCACGTTGATCTGCTTGCAAAATCTTCATCCCCGACAAGGACATGACTGGCTTTGTGACCACAACAGCAGATGAATCGACAGGAGAGAGGAGTTTCAGGGACTGCTGAGTGCTGGCAAAGGTCTGCAAGGTGATCTTACTTGGAGAAGAAGTTCCCACGGAGTTGGCTGAAAACAAACAAAGAAAGCACAGATTGTCAGGAAAGAAGGCACGGATTGTTAAGGGAATTTTTGCCAACTTGATGCACCAGAACCATTTCGTTGGGATTTGCAAACATGATGTTGAAAATATTCCAATGTTGGAAGCTTCACATTCTTGTTGCAGATAAAGCACATCTGTTTTGAATTCTTATGATAAGACAAAACGAAAAAAAATATTCCATTTTACAAGCTAATGGGTGCTTTCCAGAGTTGACAAAAGATCTGCAAGGTCCTGAGGTGACGATTCATGTACTTATTTTTGTCAACAAAATTTGAAGAATAATTCTGGTTTAATGAGAAAAAAACCTATTTTTTAATTTCTGGCAAATTCATTGACTTTATTTATCCTATACTGTTATCCATCACGAAGCTCATTTCTACTTTCTGCCATGTTTTTGTTGTCTCAACTACCCTGAAATTTACTTCAAAGAAACAAAGCTAATTTCCCATTTGCGCTTTCAACCATAATTATTAACCTTTGCAAAGTTCACTGAATTTGATGCCAGTCTGAATGGCATTGCAAGGGTGTTTTTTCTTGCAACTTACGAATAGCCAGCTGGACATTTGAGTTAGAGAGCATGACATTGTGGAGTTTGCCACCAGTGGACTGTAGCGTCAGTGACGGCAACACATATTTGACAGATGCTGAGGTCGCAGTTGACGAGGCCTTCCCTGTTATTGCACCATGTGGTAAAGCAACAGCATGGATCTGAAAAAGATAAGAAGTTAAATTTATGGTCAAAATAGACAAGTCTGGTCTAATGCATGATGGAAATTTCTCGGAAATTCAGGTCCAAAATGATGAGAATCTAGGGCCTTATTACATGTGCTTTTAAGCTCATGTTACACAGGGAAATTTCCCAAGAAATCGCATTGTTGTTCTCTTGGCCCAAATCCACCAAACATTTTTCAGCCACAAGGATTTTTTTAAAAATGATAACTTTTCATGTCAACATCATGATGCTGACATGGGACGTTTGGCCAGAAGATGTCAAAAGGTGACAAAATGCAATGCAATGAATGGTAAATGTTTATGCTTTCAAAGACGAATAATTGTCCAGGGAGGTTCAACCTTTGCAAGAAAATGGATAAAGATGATGACTTGTAATAAAACAGAAAACCACCGATCTTAAAACATGAAAAACCTGTTTTAAAGCGTTTTTGACCTTTTTCCCAAGCGTTTTTTGCATCCCAACACCCAGAAAGGACTCATTTTGTGGAATTTGGTGGCCGATATGTCTGAAATGGGGGGTTGGAGCACAATTTATCACAGAACAACTTTGATTCCTACAGGCGTAAGGAACACGCTCAGGCAACATTACCCCACCTTTTAAGAATCACTCTGTTCATCCCCGCTTCCCTTTCCCAGACAGCATCCTGATCGCTCACCTTCGGGAAGGCTGGTGCAGCCACCTTAAAAAAATCTGGACTGAAAAACCTCTTGCAGAATACCTCAGAGTTGATGAAAAATTCCGTGTTGAAGTAGAGCAATCTGTTGCAGTCAAAAGTTACAGTCTGCACAACTTCAACACACTTTTGTCACATCAAGGAGTTACAGTAAATGCATAAGAATCGAGATATCGTCAGATAAGGTTGAGAATTGAATTTACCTGCTGTGGTAGGACATTGAAGGAAGTTAGGGATGGACTCGCCAGGACAGTCGATGTTGCCGGATGCTGGTTCTTTTGAACTATGCTTGTTACTGCGCTGAATATTGCACTTGAGTTGCTGCTGGTTACTGTAACCACCGATGAGCTTGAAGATATTGCAACCTTGATTGGACCGCTGACAGCTATCAAACCATTGGCCCTCTCTGTTCCTCCACAGACGGGGCTAGTTTTTAGAACTATGTTCGTAGGAACAACATTTTGAGATACTGAGTTCCCAGTGCTACCCAAGATCACTCGTTCTACTGGGCTAGCAAGGACACAGCGGGTGTTTAGAATGGTTACGGGTGCTGACGTTGGAACAAGGAGTGTGGCATTCTTTGTCAGCACAGGGGTCAACGGTGTTTGAAGCTGGATGCCAAGTGGACTCATTATGCTCTTCAGCGAGTCAGCAGGAATTGATCCAAGGCTAGCTCTGGCCTGACTGTGGCTCAAGCCAGTGGTTATTGAGCCAGAATTGCTGGCAGACACATACACTGGCTGAAGAATCGTTCCATCCTTCAGAGAGAAAGTCTCCGATCTTGGGGAAGATTTCGGTGGATAGGCTGAAGGTGGTGGGTGGCTCTGCAGGACAATCCTTTTCCCTGTCATATCCTCAGGCCTGAGGATAATTCCACGAGCCTGCGACCCCGTAACACCATAGCCCTCTGACACAGTGGGAAGTGACACCATGGCGACCACCCCTGTGTCAGACTTCTGTGCAAGAGCAGACTGCAACATGCTGTATTCGGGATGCGGTTTCAAAGCCGTGTCATTTGCTTGAAAGAAGCTTGAAGAGCCGTAAATGTTGGTCGGGGGACGTCTGCTCATTGGCGAAGTAGGCATGGTCTTGAATGCACCGCCGGTAGGCTGGAAACCCGAGCTTCCCTTTTGAATGGGATAGGAAATAACAGATGGTGACGTGGGCATGTCAGCAGGACTTGCATTCAAGTCACCAGCTGAAAGCAATGGTCTGGAATGAGGAAAATAGAAGAATATAAAAAAGGTTGAAAATAAATCAACGTAAGTCACGTGACACACCCAGCTGCATTGATGCAATGGCTGATCAAAACAAAATGCTTTTTCATCAATACAAGAGAATTGACTTATTGACAAAACATTTTTTTTTGACAAAATTGACAAAATATGATGCAACATCTTGAAAGGGTTAATCGAAACAAAAACTGATTACTTTCTTCAACTCATCTCCGTGATCCTTTGTTCGAAAAAGGCTAATCTCTATTTTTTCCTTTGTGACCAAAAAACAGTTGTAACTCCCATCGTCATGTTGAGCGAAAAGGTTGGTCCCCACTGTTGTTTGAAAATATAACCCGACTATTAGAGGCAGGGCAGAAACTTGGTAGAGTCGTTTACTCCAGACTTCTCTTGCCAGGAGATGAGGGCATGCAACATTTTCCCTTCCCAGTAGTTGATTCTTGGGGTGAATCGATATGCCTTTTTACCGATTATACCGATTACCAGTAAAGTATTTTCTTTTAATTCCGATAAATACCGATAGTAATGTTCGCTATTATAGTTTTATTGTTGACAAGGCCATTTGGGAGAATATGTGCACAAAAATTGCATTGGGGAGAATGTGCAAAACATTGAAATTTTGCAGACAGTGTTTTTTTTTCTGCATTCGGCACTTTTTGCTTTGGTACCACAGAAACTGCAGATGGCGCCACATATCTGACGTTTTTAAAAATTTACTGTCAACTTAAAATTAACATGTAGATGGCGCCACATGTCTTATTCAACACAAGCTTTTTGAAACTGGCACTTTTATGAGACAGATACTTTTTTCCTGGTGCATCAATGTTTTTTTGACATCAGGTGATTTCCTTTTACAAAATAAGGGTGAGGTAAGTGCTCAAGCACAAGGGCTTGACCACACTCGGTGTCACATGTCAGTGGCAGGAGGGTCATGAAAATTAACCTGGTGTTAGAACAGGATTTCAAAACTCACTGCATAAAACAAACCTGTGCCTGCCTGCAGGCACAGGTTTGTTTTTATTCAGGCATAGGTATTTTATTCACCATGTATACCAATAAGAATAAAATATTGGTATCTGATAAATAACCGATATTTACCGACATATCGGTACCTGTATCGGTATCGGTTCACCCCTAGTTGATTCTTGTTTATGGTGGGATCACCACGGTCATACACAGAGTCAATCTGACGTGACAATTACTGACAATCTGACGAGCCAATTCTGAGAATGGGAACGAAAGAACTGTGAAGCAGATTCGGAGGGAAATGTCAAAATTGTCCAGTGAGAGCGATCACAAGAAAAAAAGCTTCTTTCCACCTTTTTCTGCTGAAAGTCTTTTTGATTTTCTGTTTGATAAGTTCTGTTTGATAAGTTACAGGAGCAGGTAGATTGCCATTTATCAACCAACCTGATAGAAAAGTAGAGGGCAAAATGGGTAACTACATTTTTCTCTTGGGGTGAAAAATTGCTAGATGAAAAACAGCTGGCCCCACTTGTCGCTAGAAAAAAGGAAAACCAGCTGTCCTCACTTGTCGCTATGAAAAAAAGAAATGTGCCTTGTTACACAAAGTCTTTTAGCTTTGAGAGTATTCTACGGGGGGAGTAAACATGAGGTCAAAAACGTGATTTTTCTTCATTTTGGCATAAAGGGGGGACGCTTCTCAGCTAACTTTTTGGTTTCACAATTATTGATTTTAATGAAATTTAGCACACATTTAAAGTTCTATTACATGTTCAACTCTGCAAATTTTAATCTGTCAAATTTTCATGACTCAGAAAAGCCAGACTTTGAGGCTTTGTGCCATCTGTGTTTCAGAATACCCTGAAAAGAAAGCATAGGAGCTAGAAAATTTTTGCAGATGTGTAATGCATGCGTGCTGTTGTGTAGGCTGCAAATTCCAAAAGTCTGGCATTATTATCAGAAACCTCTCGTCAGAAAATCTCAAAGTTCAAAGCACCCTTACCTGGCTTTAATAGCTTTTGGCCTGTAAGTGATTTCAGAATTCGAGTTCCGAACGTATTGAAGTCCCCCTGAAGAAGACATCACCCTGGGCCTAGCCTGGTTGTTGTTTCCGATGGCCTGATTGGTGCAGGCCAGTGAGCCAAATCCATCCTTCAACGAAGGCCGCTGAGTTGCTTGCGATTCCTCGGCTTCGTTGTCAGATTCGGTTTCCGAGTTTGTCACTTTTTCTTCACACTTCAAGTTTATTTCACAGGCATTGTCCTCACAGATAACCTGAATCAGCAAAAGATGGGGAATGTAATGTTGAGGCGCCGCAAAGACAGGTGATAAAGGGCAAGATTAAGCTTTTACGGAAGGCCAATACTGGAGGGATTGAAGAATCTGTATTCAACAAATTCACCGAGGCCTACGATGTACAATGGTTCTTTCCACTTCCATGGACACCAAACCATGGTGACCGCAACAAACCAATGACCGCACAAGTGTGACTTGAACCACTTTTGGTTGGCGATATAGGAGCAGGAGGAACCAAGTTCAAAGCATTTGACAAGCAGCAGAGGTGCATTTGACAAGTTTGAAGTTCCCCATAGTGGCCATAGTTACATCACCCGCCCAATGTTTCTGGGCACCACACTTAGTTTTGGATACCAAACTGCTTCAAAGTGCCTGCAGTGGACATACAAAAGTGGTCCAGGATCACGGAGGTAGCTGATAAATTTGATGAATTTATGATGAATGATTTCAGTGACTCCGCTTTGAGATAGTGCTCCTCTGTTAGTCGCCTCTCAAAGTGGCTGGACAAAAAAAACCTTTTCCGACGGCACAAAAATCTTTTTTATTCATCTGGATGACTCAGAATATCTTCAAGAGAGAAGTTCAAATACAAATAATCCAGCCAGACTGGCACTGCCACGCAAAAGAGTGCAGAACCAGCTTGAAAACACAAGAAAGGGTGGCTCATTCGAACAGAGACACCTCTGGCACATTTCATTGGTGATGATGATCAAAAGAAAACAAACCAACGTTACACTGCCCTCTTCCAAAAACGACAACTTTTGGTGGTCAAATTTTGTCTGGTGCCACGATCCGTTTTACAAACACCGTCAGTAAATACCTGAATTGAAGCCATTCTTCGAATCGATCGAATCGATTGAGAATATTCGGAGACACCGTTTCGGCCCCTTGTCCGGAGCCTTTTTCAAGTTAAACAACACGTCTTTTCTGCTGCTGGTGTTATGTGACTGTGATGTTCAGACAGGTCACGTGTTGAATGGGAATCGTTGGGTGGCAGGTTGGTGATTCATTGTCATGGCGTTTGTGCCGTTGCTTGTGTTGGCGACCATGTGGCTTTCCCAGTTCGGAAAACGCTCAGATTTTTCTGGTTGATGAGATGCACACCTCACGGACAGACGCTCGATATGCCTGTGCAGCCCCAGCACATTCCTCAGTTCAACGTGCATCTCATCAACCCGGAGAAATCAGAGTGTTTTCCCAACTGTGAAAGTCACATGGTCGCCAACAAAAAAATATCGGCGCAAATGCAATGACAATGAATCACCAACCTGCAGCACAACTCCCATTCAACGTGTGACCCATCTGAACTGCACAGATGCACAACACCAGCGCCAGAGAACAGTGTCGTTTGACTTGAAAAAGGCTCCAAGACCAGGCGCCGAAACATCGTCTCTGAATATAAATGAATCGATCCGAAAGTGGCCTCAATTCAGGTAATAACTGACAGCTTTTGGTGGACTGTCCCTTTTATCCAAAAATTTGACTATATTTGCAAATTTTAAGTCAATTTCCAACTGTTGGACAAGATCATCTTTTGCATTATAACAATGTGCAGAGGCCGACAGACCAACAAGGCGGCTCTAACTCAAAACTGCAAAAAATGGACATGTGCCTATTTTCCAAATCTCTATCCAGTTACAAATCAAATTCTATGGCTAACTGCATGAATGGCATTATGAGACAAGAAGTAAAGGTCATTCAGGGACTGATACCACCATAAGCATGAATTTTTTTTTTTAATTTTTTAGATTTTCCAATTTTGATATTCCGTATCCTAAAAATCAAAATTTTCCCTGAAATGGTGATCAAACAATGAAATCTATTACTTCAGTTTCTTTTCTGAGTCCTACTCTTTTAAAGTTTGCTGGAGCTAGGCTCGGTTGTTTTCCCAAGGTACTTACCAATGTGGTAATTCTTCTTTTCCCAAAGAATTAGAAAAATACCCCGCTTTGAATTTTTATAATTTTTTAACTTTGAAGAAATCATCTCCTTCTGCACTGCTGGATTGATCTGGCTTGAGCCTTGACCTTGAATAAGTAGTGTCTTTGCTGGAAAATCAAACCAGTGAAAAAGTTTCCACATTGAAAAAAAAAACTTTTTTCAAAAAGGACAAAATGGGGGTGTCAGAGATAGCATCTTAGTCAAGTCCCTTTATAAACCATTCTATTGACAAATTAGTTTCTGCGAACAAAATTTCTAACCATGTTGTCATCATCGGAAGCATCATCTTCAACACGGCCACCTTTGACACCATCAATAGATCTGCGGCGACAGCCGGCCTGAGAATTATACTCCAGTGTTTTGTCATTAGCAAACGAGTTGGGCAGAGATGGCGGTTGCTGCAGGAGACTGCCAATGATTTCATTCAGCTTTTGATCACCATTCACCAATTTTGGCTCCACAACAGCCTCGTTGGGATTGTACTTCTGATCCTGCACAACGGAAAAATGGGGTCGTGTTTAAATGCAAATGACATTGGGATTACCCACTAAAAACTAAGACCAACCTGATTGCATCAGGAGACTTTTTTGGTGGCATGCTTTTTTGTAATTAATATGATTATTGCTGGCTTACAATTTCAAACCTGCAAGCTTCAAATTCTCCCCAAATTTTGAAATAGTTTCTGGGAGCAACAGAAATGGTGATTTTTTGCCCGAATCGCACCAATTTTTGGTCAAGAGGCAGCACAAATGAGGCCCTTCACGAAAAACAAAGAAAAATAGAAATGACATCAACCAAAGAGCCAGGAGAGTATGACGGAGGGTAATGAAATGCAGTGCCATCGCCATGGTAAATGTTTGTTCATTAAAGGAATAAAAAATTCCCCAAAAAGATGCGACCTGTGAAAGGACTTGATTTTGGAGCATTGTCTTTCGTTTGGCAGGTGGGCTGAATGAAAATGATAGAACTAAAAAAAGCATTGAAATCACCAAGAGGCAAATTTTTAGTGATGTTTAAGTACACAAAGTGGCCAAGTGATCATAATTTCAGCCAGAAAATTGAACCCCATTGAAATTGGAGACAGAATGCAAATTGGAGACGAATGCTACAAGACTTGCACAACTGTGCCCAGAACCAATGGCAATTGAACCAAGAGCAATACCTAAGTGGCACACAAGGACAATATTACTTTCCTTGCCAAGGATCATTTAAAGAAAATTGATTTCTTCAACATGAACCAAAATGACACCTACCATCTGTGCACATCTGGTATTTGCCGCATCGCCGCTTCCCAAACTGGATGGCACATCGACTGCCTCGCTGAACGGTGGATGCATCTGGTCAACGGCTGAGGAAGCTCCCAGCGGATGGTTGTCATCGTTTTCAAAGTTCCCAGATTCCGACAGAGGCAGAGTGCCATCGGCCTTGCTTCCAGATCCAGAAGACGACTTCCTTCTGTCCTTGCTACACCATTTCCATTCTGGATGGGCCTTGAAGTGGGCTTCCTTCACTTCGGAAGCAAGTTCGTGGTATTTCAACTTCTCATCCTGACCCAAAGCATACCACCATTCTAATAAAAGAATCATTACAATAAAAAAACATGATGTGACAACTCCCTGTTTTTTTTTCGGCCACAAAAGCCGGTGCTGTTGGCATGTGGCAGACGCCGGATGAGAGGAAATGGAAAAGGCTTTCCTTGAAGATTCACACCCACATCATCTCTTTACTTGGCTCTCAGCTCTCTTGGGCTGCAAGGAGTTTTTTTTATCTGTTCCTCACGTGCCGGGTTTTCCCCTTACCTCCAGTGCAGCGCTATATGCGACTGACTAATGCTGGTTCCAGCTTCGACTGGTGCAAATAAAAAAAAAAACAATTATTGAGCAAAGGTCCTAGATAAGCAGTGCCATTGCAATTAATTACTGGGTTCCACACATTTTGCATCAGCGCAAATTCACTTCAGAATAAACATAGACAGGTACCTTTTGAATGCAGTGTATGTCCCTGTACCGGTGTGGAAAATTATGAAGAAGAAAAAATAACGCACCACCGAGGATCTTGCTGACAGTCCGATTGTCTTGATTGGGATATCTCTGATGTACCATTGGCCTGTGTCGCTTGCTAAATATCATAAATGCATTCATCGGCCGACGTATACGCTCTTTCTCTTTCAGCTAGTTTTATTCAAATAAAAAGCAATTGAAAAGAAAAATGTGAAAAAAAAAACTCGAAATAAAGGACATGATGACAAGGGGATCCTCAGTCAGGCACTCTCACCAAAAATGGCCCTTCGTACCGACTTAGAATTATAAATGTCCCACCATCAAAAGCTCAGAGGTAGGACAACCTCAAGTCAATTTCATTGTTTTAGTACTGACATTGATGTCGAAACAAAAAATAGTTTTGTTCTTTCTTTGCAGATGTCAATGAAGATGTAAAGAAAGAGAGCATGTCATCCCCCCACTGACAGGCATGGTGGCTTTGTTGATACCATTCTGGAATTTGAAATCAGGAAAGGGAGTCAAAAGGAATAGAATTATCCGCAATCTGGTAAAAAAAATAATGTCCTGTGCTCAGCACAATCAACTACCAATCTCTCAGTCATTATACATTCCATAGTTCGGAATCTCTGATGAGGGATCCCCTCATTCCCCAAATTTTAAGCATGGTAGCTATTTTCGCAGATGTTGTGTATGCCTGTCAATGGTTGGTGGGTGGCACATGGGTGAATACTGAATACCATCCAATGGTAGGTTGACACAGAAACAGGTGGATACCTACCAATTCAGACTGACGATAAAGAGCAGGCAGAAAGGATGGGTTAATCAAGATTGGTTGGCAACATGAGAAACAGCAACAAACCACATCAAATCCGGGAAATTGGCCACACCGATTTAAATCAGAATTTGGAACTACCAATGACATTTCCTTGATTCCAAAAAAAACTGTTCGCAACTTCAATTACAATTTAAGATTCACTCACATCTCTTATGTCGAATAAGTAGGCTTAAATAACAACATTGTATTCACAATGGACGCATTAAAAATTTCCACAACGAAATGCAAGGTCCCAAACTCAAGGAACCCTACAAAAATAACAAATTCTGCAAACCTTTCCATGTGGACTCTTTGGCTCTCCCTTCGCACTGTATGGAACAGCACCCAAGGACTGTGATCTCCGTTTTGCACTGTCCAAAACCCTCGGTGAGAAAAGGTCACTTTCCGACTCCTCCGTTTCAAACACATCGTCATCTTCTTCTGCCGAGGCCAACTCTGGCAGACCACACAGGTCACTGCTGTTGAAACGGTCTGTGAATTATTCAGCAAAAATGACAGTAATTTAGGTGAGACATCCATTGGGGAATGGTCGTCTGGTAAGCTGACAGTGGATAAACAGTTCCCTTTCAACCACACTGACAACCTCAAAATGTCACATGCTTGTCAACTTGCAAAAATCTTGAAAATTGTCAAATGAAAAGACTGGGCAGCTGTTCCCTCAAAGTGAGGACACCGTAAAATGTGGCACAAAGGAGTTGTTCATGACCCAGGAGAAATTATTTGGTCCTGCAACTGTTTGGAAATTCAACATTAATTGAGATTAATTTCCACATGATAGAATTTATTGTAAACCTTCCAATTTCACCATGAAGGGAAAAGGTCTGTGGCAGCCGGCAGGTGGCAGGTCTGTGGCAGCCAACAAAAGAGAAAAAAAAATTGCACAGAATCCCTAATTAGTAATTAAGCTTCTTCCAAACATGCAAAATACTGAAATTCTGAGAAAATCCATTCCCATGCAAGAAACCTGCACCAAAGTCCATAACAACAGTTGTAACATTAAAATCTTGCCATTATTCAGACTTTTGCATTATTCAGACATTTGCACTGGCCCTCCGGACTGCCTTCAACAAAAATGTGAAGCAATGAAGGGTTTATAGGAGGTAAAGATTTACAAAACATTGTTCTACTACCTTCTTTTCCTTCAGATATCCTCCTGCCAGGATCCACCAAGTCTCCACTGCTGACCCTTGAAACATGGATCTCAGAATCAGACTTTGCAGGTGAAAGAAGCTTGTAATCCAAGTGCAATCTCGAACTGGATGTCGCCGGCGAGCCGTTTGTGGCTTCAGAAACAGAAGGCACTGAATTCCCAATGTTAACGATGGTCAAATTGGAGCATGAAGTGGCAATGCCAGTGTGGCTGTGGCTAAGAGATGCCGCTGGAACAAGAGGAGGAAGGGATCCAATCTCGTGAGATGTGGTGTCGGTGCTGGTTGGTGGGATTGGAGATGGTGGTGTTGTGGTCAATATTGGCACAAGGCTTCTCCAGGAGTAGACAGGGACTGATATTGCATCTGGAAAGAAAATCAAACAAACATGATGTTACATCTGAAATAAAATATCAAGAAAATGATATTGCATCTGAAATGAAAAATCAAGCAAATGATATTGCATCTGAAATGAAAAATCAAGCAAATGATATTGCATCTGAAATAAAATATCAAGAAAATGATGTTACATCTGAAATGAAAAATCAGCAAATGATATTGCATCTGAAATGAAAAATCAGCAAATGATATTGCATCTGAAATGAAAAATCAGCAAATGATATTGCATCTGAAATGAAAAATCAAGCAAATGATATTGCATCTGAAATGAAAAATCAAGCAAATGATATTGCATCTGAAATAAAATATCAAGAAAATGATGTTACATCTGAAATGAAAAATCAGCAAATGATATTGCATCTGAAATGAAAAATCAGCAAATGATATTGCATCTGAAATGAAAAATCAGCAAATGATATTGCATCTGAAATGAAAAATCAAGCAAATGATATTGCATCTGAAATAAAATATCAAGAAAATGATGTTACATCTGAAATGAAAAATCAGCAAATGATATTGCATCTGAAATGAAAAATCAGCAAATGATATTGCATCTGAAATGAAAAATCAGCAAATGATATTGCATCTGAAATGAAAAATCAAGCAAATGATATTGCATCTGAAATGAAAAATCAAGCAAATGATATTGCATCTGAAATAAAATATCAAGAAAATGATGTTACATCTGAAATGAAAAATCAGCAAATGATATTGCATCTGAAATGAAAAATCAGCAAATGATATTGCATCTGAAATGAAAAATCAAGCAAATGATATTGCATCTGAAATGAAAATTGAAAAGTCAAGCAAATCAAGCAAATGATATTAAATTTTGTCTGGCGCCATGATCCAGCAACAAACACCGTCAGTAATAATTACCTGAATAGAGACCATTTTCGGATCGACTGAGTTTTTTCGGAGACGATGTTTCCGCCTTTAGTCTGGAACCTTTTTCGAATCAGATGACACAGTGTTTTCTGCCGCTAGTGTCGCACAACACCAGTGGCAGAAAACACTGTGTCGTCTGATTCGAAAAAAGGCTCCAAACCAGGGGCTGAGACATGATCTCCACACACATTCAGTCGATCCGAAAATGGCCTCAATTCAGGTAATTATGAGCGACAGCAAATGATATAGGCCTAACACCTGAAATAAAAAATCAAGCAAGTGATATTGCACCTGAAATGAAAAGAAAAATATGTTGCATCTGAAAAGGAAAATATAACGGTATTGATTTTGCCTCGGAAAAGGAAAAAATTATAAAGTCACATTCGATCTGAAAAGGGAAGAAAAATCAATGAAATTGCTTCTGAAAATAAAAAATCAAACAGGTCACATTGTGTGTTAATCGATGATATGTGTTGCATCTGAGCAGAAAATAAACAAACCAATGGATCATTCAGGGGGTGACCTCGTCTTGGTGGCAAACGGAAATGGTATCCCAACACAAGAAGCAAATTTATGAAACCATCCCCAACAACAAAAATAACAAATTCAATGCCTTTTAACATTTGAAGCATTTCTGGACAAAAAAACAAGCAAGCTTAACATATTCTCAAATTTCTTCTGAACCTATGCTGAAGATGTACTGCAGTGCATCACCATCAGGAACAGTTGATGCTCTTGGCAAGAATGAAAGAGATGACAATCCACATACAGTACTAAAATTGAAAACGTACGACAAATGTTGAACGATAAATGGCATTCGTTGGCCAATCGGACAGGAACAGCGAGAATCCACCGCACTAAACTGACTGATGTTAGCTAGCCTTTTAATTTAAAACCCATGGAAAATGAATGTGTGAAGAAATCTTACCACCGATATCGCCATTCGGCAAACTGAGCAAATCCCCATTTCTAGCAACTGTTGCCACCGCTTTTATCTTTTCAGCCGTTACCAATTCCATGACAGGCAAAAGCTGAGCAGACGATCGAAGTTCCACTTTTTCCAACGAGGGTCTTTGGGCTGATGTTGTCATGACCTTGCCAGGCCATTGGCTGCCAGCAAGCACTTGGGATTGGGTTGAGACAATTGAAGATGAAATGGTCGCTGGATGTTCTTCAGGTTTGCAACAAGCTATCCTTTCTGAAGAATTTCTGGATGTAGGTACAGTTATGTAATGCAGGACATCTGCAAAGGCGAAACAAAAGAAGAATTAACGAACGTTCAGAAAGTTCAGAAAAGAGGAACGTACTAGAGAGCATGACTCAAACCCCCCCCCTTGCAGAGAAATTTGGAATCACACCCTGGAGAGAGACTTATCCTGGCATACCAGGCACCAAACAACAGAGAAATGGAAGAAAAAAATAAGTTTCATGACAAGAACGATAGAATGGTGCAGATTACGGAGAACACTTGAATGTCAAATTGAATATCGATTCCACCAGTGCGCACAGACATCCCCAGCAAAAGCAAACTCAGGTACAACAGCACCTTTGACATTTCGATTCAAAGATGAGACCTCTACAAATTATATCTGTGCATTAAAAGGCAAAGGATTTGCCTCGCCAACCATCAACGGAAAACTGAAAAGGATTCAGTGTCAAATTAGAAAACTGAAAAAACAAAAAGCGATTCCACATGGTTAGAAAGTTAAAATTCGGTACCAACACATGAGCAGAAGGATCCAGCTGAAAACTGGGTTTGAGCCTGTTTAACAAAGAAAAGTCTAGACTTTTGGGCTGCACACAGCTTGATGTAGAATGGTTCGGAAACTCACACAAGGCATAGAGTCTGCATAGTCATTCATGCTAGACAGTTATCCCACAAAACAGATTTTTTGCGGCGGAAGTGTCAGCACCATCCTCAAGAAAACACAGCACAATAAGCAGTGTGCCCTTGGTTCTATCCATAGAATTGTCACCACCATGCCAAAAAAGACAGTTGGACATGTTATGTATGCTTATAATCTTGTGTCAATTGCTGCAGGATCTTGCTTCAAGAAAATGAGCAGAAATGGTACGCCGACAAGTAAAGACAAGTCGGTTGCGTTGAACAGCCCCCATACGCAAAAAAAGAAAGATAAATGGAAAACGAACCTGATAAATGAGAACCAGCTCCGCTGATGTTCCCTTCATTGGCTGCTCTATTCACCGCATCCTGATAATGACTAACGTTAACCAAGATAGAGTTTGACTTGTTGTCAATTTGAGCAGGTTGGTGAGGGAATTCGTCAACATGCTGATGGAAATTTGTCACTGGGTTAGAGTCACCCTTGCTGTACAAAATCTGAGGGGAGCTGTTCTTTGAATAACCAACACAAGTCTGGTAATTAGAGTCTGATTGTGCACGATCCGATACCTGAAAATACAAAACGACAAGACTAAGCTCACAGGGAAAGCTGAAAACAAAGTGGTCGGAAGCAGATGCAGTTCTGAGAACATAAAAGGCGATCCTGCAAAATGAAACAAGCCTAAGTAGGCAAATTATTTACCGGTGGAAGAATGGTGGGGAAATCTGTCGAGAGAGAAAAGTTCGGGTGAATCTCGATTTCCAAAATAAACCTCTGGTGGAAATGCTCAAAATCCTCTCTGGTGGGAATGCTGTCGTACGAAAACCAAGAAAAACATGTATTTACCTAGACTAAACCCGAAATAAAGGCCTACTTCCTCCAAATTTTCCACCGGTCGTTCAACCTCCTGGACCCTTTTGGGACAAGCCAATCAGAAAAAAGTGCACAAAACTAGCAATGTTAGGGCCATTTTTGGACCAAATTTGCCACTTACTAGGGCATTGCACATGCACAGTGTATTCAAATATGGCAGTTAAAATTGTTGTAAGAGCACAAAATAAACATTCCTGTTCTCTTCAAAACAACCATAAAACAGGAATATAAAAAAAACGGTAAAAAATTATGCTGAATAGTCAAAAATTCTACAGTGTTCACACACAGAAATCAAATTGGCACACATTTAAGGGAGTGATGCTCGAGTCCCCAAGCGGCCCAAGCCCAGTTGATACGACCCTGACATATTGATGCATGATTGTGAGAGGGATGGAACAATCAGCCTCCCAGAAATGTGGAAGACTTGTGCGGCCACCGATCGGTGTATTTGGAACAGCCAACATAACCCATCCTTCCATGAACAACTGATAAACAGAAGTGGAGCTTTCCGCCCTAATTATTCAGATTAGGGCTACAGACAATAGATAAGACATCAAAAATTTGTGGAACACTCACCCTGTCTAATCCATTTACAACATTTGTTCCACCCTGTTCGGTCGCAGGTCTTGAGTGTACATTAGTGCTAGCAGGTGGAGGGCTAACTGACACATATCGGTAGGAGCTTCGAAGATTCAATGGCCCTGGATCAACAGTGCCGTAAAACTTTTTGTCATGAGAGGGAATATGCTGAGATCCACGGTCCAACACTTGAACAATCGGTCCATTTTGGTTTTGGTTGGATCCGGAATAGCCACCGGCAGAAATATCCTTCAAAACAGTCGGATGGATCTGAAATGTGCTGTTATTGCCGTGCTCCATATGTTCGATTCTTATCAGTTGCGTAACGGGCTGCACACTGGTTGAAGAATTGTGGCGTGCTTCTCCTGAATGACCACTGTCCGCTGAGTGGAGGCGAGCAGCCACCGAAATTGGAATTCCGGCTGTGGACATGTCATCGCGTACAGTATAGCCGCTGTCAGGTACTCTAGCCTGAAGATGCAATGGTGGAGACTTCAGATCATCACCACTTACACCGATAACGTATGGGCTCTGCCTGGTTCTAATCGAGCAATGTGTAACACCCATGCTAGGTGTGGAGGCTGGCACTTGGAGGGGGTCGCTATGGTCGAAGCTATGACCTTGACCTTGCAAACTAGATGCACCACCAACCTTCAGGTTCAATCCAGCTGGTCGCAACAATTCAGGTCTAAAAAAAGAGAATAAATTGAAGTTATTGACCATCATCGTGAGACTTAGCTGCTGGCATACATGCGCAGAGAAATAAACTTGAATAACTTGAATAAATGGATGGGTATTCACTTTTAAAAACTCCCGTGTTCGTAGCGAATGCATGCTAAGTGTTGATATCCACCGCCTGGGACATGGTTAAAATTTGTGAACATTTTGAAAACCACTAAATTCACCCCTTTGACTGGTAAAAAACAGCAGTTTTCACTTTTTCAGGTTTTCCTGTTCTCGGCAATGAAAAACGGTTCTGATGCCAATTTTTCAAAGTTTGAAGAGGTCTGGAAGTGCCCATTAATTTAGGTCAGTCAGATTAAGTAGGTACCTATATTTTTTTCATTACTTTTAAGGGGGGCCCTGGTGAAAAATGACACTTTTTGTCAAAAATTTCTTTTTTTCAGTTTTCATCCACGTTCACAGAGTGAAGATTCTACTCTCAAAAACTGAAAACCAAATTAGAATATCTCAAGCCGTTTTGTTTTTATATGCGATTTAGTGATAGCGTTCCTGAAGAGTTTTAATTGCGTATACAGTTTTAGTGATAATTTGCCGCTAAATGAGTTTCGCATGTTTTTTTGCCTATCAAAAGCCCTATCTCAGCCATTTTTAACCCAGAAAGCTGAAATTTTGCGTACAAATGTATTTTTTCCTGGTCTGTTAGCTGTTGGAAGCAGAATTTTGATATCTTTGCTCTAAGTCAATTCACATGTGCATTTCAACAGAACCACCTCTCGCTTCTATATAATGCCAGCGTAAATCAAAATAATTTGTATTTCTCAGTCAAAAATAAACATTCTGCTTCCAACAGCCAATTTTCTTGCTCTAAGTTAGCATTTTGATGCAAAGAGAACCTAAAAATGTCTTACGGCTTACGTACAGCATGCATGCAAAGTCGCGCTACATTCGTATGACATTTTCCCCAATATCTCAGGAATGGGTAATGGTAGCAAGTTGAAATTTTGTGTGAGAACTCTTCCTATGAGGTAGTAACTGTGTACCAAAAATGAATCAAATCGGTACATAAACGCCGGAGATGGCATTTTTGACCAGGCCCCCCCTTAATGAAATGTGACAACAATCTGTGCTCCAAAGATAAACAAACCATGCATCAGAGAGACGAAAGTGGTCTAAAGGACAAAGTCAAAATCCTGTCACCACCAACAATTGAATTGTGGGACAAAAATAAATGAGCGTGCCAGTTTTAACTTTACAAAGTAATTGGGCTGAAACACAGCATGTGAACAATTACAGGAAAGTGGAAAATGATCCGGACTATTGAACGTTTTAACGATTATGAAAACCATTTGGGAAAACATGTCACGATAACTCTTAATCACAACACCTCTCTCTAACAAAAACCAGACCTAAAATTGTGTAATTCTGACTCCGATAAAAATGCAGACAGCCACTTTTTTGCTGGTGGTTCCTTTTTTTGGTTTAGCTGTTTTTTTTTCAACTCAGTCTTTTAATACTTTCTTCCTTTTGGACAGATCTGTTTGTTTTTGAAGTTGTTGTCTGATGATTAAATGGCCCCACGAAAAAAATTCTGCCCAAATGTCAAAATATTTTGTAATTTGGCGACTTGTCAAAAAACGCTTTTACGTAGTTTTTTTTGTGTGCATTGCGCTGCCGCAAAAAAAAGAGAGAGATGAGAAGTGCAGCTTTTTCGCCTGTAGAAAAGTGAGGTATTTCGTGGAAAACAATGCATTTCATGGCAATTATCATATTTCGTGGAAAATCATGCATTCAGAATTGCTGGAATTGCCTTTCAATTGATTGAAATTGTAAAGAAATCTCAAAAGGCAATTTAAATTCCTGATTTCGTTTTGGAGGTGCCAATTCCTCATGACCATTTTCAGTGTGCTCCAATACCAGATTCACAGTTGGAGGAGACCTAGTTCATTTTCAGGCCTGAGCTCCCAGCACTTCAGAATGACCATCCCGAACTGAGCCTTCAGGCCTACAAAATCACTGCAACATAATATGTTGAAACTACCTCTTGCCAGCTGACTATCCTGCCTGTCAAAATTAGCATCGAACAGAAAACGACACCACCTAAACAGGTGCATTTCTGACCACTTTTTTTTTTTGTGGGCGACCCTGTTGTTTCACCACCTGACAACAAATCCCATTTTGGGAGTTGGTTGTCATCAGTCATGCCATGACATCCTCCCCATGAGACAAAACAGTTTCTATATGCAATAAGCAGAAGAACCGATCGGTCATGCATTACAACACTTTATCCAAGATGACATAGCTGTGTCAAATATAAAAGAAATGGCAGATCAAAACTATTAAAACCACAAGTGCCAAACTGCAAGGAGAAAAAAAAATGTTCAGATGGAAAAAAGATCCTATGTCGAAAAATAACCAAAGACCGAAAGCACGAACAAAAACAGACACTAACTCTGCTTGGCTTCGCATCAGAGCACTCTCAAGATTTTTTCTCATCAGTGAGCTTGAAACGATTAGGTAGGTACTTTAGTCCATTCTGCTGCTAGTTCAATGTATCTTCAGAAAAACCTCTCAATGTTGTGCACCACTTCTCTGCACCCTCAAGAACAAACAGTCAGTTCTTTTATTCACCTTGTGCTTCCTGTGCTTAAAGCACAGAGTGGAAGGCAGCAACAACATTATCGGCCGTATTCCCCATTGCAACTCACCCTCAGGTGCCACCCAATAACCAATTCAATGCACAGATTTGTGTTGGGAAAATTTCATTTCTATTTACAACACTGAATCCTTTTCCATTGTTGTGAAATATGCATCTCTCTGTTGAATTGACTAATGAGTTGCACCTGAGGGTGAGTTGCAATGGGGAATACGAGCGTATGTCTATTCAAGGGGGATCACAAACCTTAGTCTTTCTGTGAACTCTCTTTAGGGGAAAAAATTACACTATGCCAGCTATGTCATGTTACTCTTACCTCACGATATTATGCAGGGATGAGCTGCTGGTGTGATCACCAAGGCTCTTCAAGCTATTATTCTCCTCATATGGCTGCTGGCAATTTTGCTGAAGCAGCAATTGGGAGGGTCGGCTATAATTATTAAAAGCACGGACGGCATCCATTGTGGGGGACGTGGTGGCCGACCCACCCTGAGGGGTAGCAGACTGGGGAATTGGTAAAAACACATTCTGCTTCGATCCAATGGTAAGCGGTGACTGTGGGTGCGAGTTTATCATCCCACGCGATGTGCAACCTTGAGTTGGAGAAAATGCAGGTGTCGTGGACCGTGAATTGCCAAGTGAAACTGCAATAAGAATAGAAAAAATTAGGAGTCCTGCACATTTCCCAATTTTACAGCAACAGCTTAGCAAGTTCACAGCAACTTTTCAATTTGCTGTCTGGGAATAAATTAGGCCCCTGGGCTGGTTCGTGCTCACGTCTATGGTCAACCAATTTTTTTTCTTAAACTAAGGTAGGTATTCTGTCTACGAAGTGTCTCCATGGGGATATTCAAAGAAAAATGTTCTGGGCGGGGAAAGGTACACCAAGCTGGAAAAACAGATCAAACAAAACTTCACAAAAACATCCGGAATATCAAGCAAGACAAAGAAAATATTTAAGATTCAAAGGCAAAATTGACGAACGATTGTGCAAAAAGCTTTGAAATGTAGGTAAGTATCCCTAACACTTGTTGCTCAAAAATATGTAATACCAATGCACGATTTCTTTTTAATGCCATATTCAAATCACCATAAAATAAAACATTGGTCAGCAAAAATAAACCAGAAGCCTCCATAAAAATGGTTTATTTCAGATACCTAAAGGTTCGATAAATAAATAATAATTTCTGGTAGTTGAAAAGAGGTGGTAGGTATGTGTGCAGGGAGGGAATGCAAGCCGGGAGCTGAGGAGAGACACTGGCAGTCATAATATGGTAGCGTTGGCATGAGGCCTAGCTTCTCAATCTTACCAAGAACAATGATCGACCTACCAATATTGATCATTCCAATGTTCCAACTTGGTTTCAATTTTAGCACAATCCATCATGAATTGAGAACTCGACGTTTGTAATCAGTGACGTGTAAGCAACGATCATCGAAATTTTGTGGAGAATTATTCAAAACTGGCCAAGAAAATACCACAATTTATGTTCAACCGAGCACAAAATGGCAGTTAACAATAATTTCTCTCACAGATTCACCACACCTCAAAATAAACATCCCACAGCTCTCAGAACTCCACATGCAATCACAAAAAAAAAATCAGGACAGCAAAGTTACCTGCTCCTTAGCAATTTTTACACAAATTAACAAAAAAAATTAGCATGCTAACCAAGCATGTTGGCCGCCTCGGTTTCATCTTGATCAAACTGCCCTGCAATTAAACGCCGCTCAAGATAATTTGGAGAACGGTCAGAATCGTGCGACATATCCTCAAGTTCCCAGTCCATCCCTTCTTTGCCAAGGCTTTTGCATCTAAAAAGGGTGAAAGTTAAAACAGGTTCAAAGCATGAAAATGTGCAACTTTTAACCATGCCATCCACCACAGAAACGAGTAAATCTCAACAGGTACCGACCTACACGGCGAGCAATGGCATTTCTGTGAGAATTGTTACATCACTAATTTCGCTACTCTTCATCCCATCTGCTATAAACCAGGCAGGAGAAAGATTTACACAGTCAGGCAGGATTAGTAATTGTTAAATGGTTGCGCAAACCATAGACTTTGCACACAAAGCTGGAAGCACTGGAGCACACACCAGAAGACAGGCAGTTTACCCAAATGCTTGGTTCTCTCCATTTCAGTCTATTTTCACCAGAAGAACAAAAACCCAAAATCTCAGCAAACACACTGCACTTCTCCCTCCAACTTCACATCTCAGTGTCACGCCGCGCGGCATTAGCCAATTGTCACTTGCAATCAAATGGTGTTTACACAAATGGAGTTCTTGTAGTCTCGGGTAAGTAGAATTGCTGCAGCATTTACATTTTTTAGCTAGAAAAGTCAAATTTTGCACTCTGATGTAAAAAAGTTGCTGCTATAAAAAAGGTAAAAAAATCTGCCTGCTGACACAGGCAGATTTTCATTTTTTGAGCCTATGTCCCAATTGTTGGAATGTTTATCTGCAGCGTGCTGCAAATTTGCAAAGCGGCTCAACAATACCTTCGTACTGGGAAAAGCAGCAGACGGAATATTGAAAATCTAGCTCTGTCATGACAATTGTCCATGATTTTTTTACTGCCGACTGCTTCTTGCCAAGCTTTAACTCTTCATCTTTCATAACTTTGGAACCCTGGAAGCCGAGTCAAGAGTGGAAGTCCTTGGAAGCCAAGTCAAGAGTGACCAAATTCTGCAAAATGTGTTTTACATCAATGTATAAAACGTATGCAAAATGTGAACCAAAACGGTTTCAGCACGTGCACCACGAACGGTAAAATCACAAGGTGAAAACATAACAAAAAGCCGTTTCACGTTCGTTAACTTATAAGCTCAATGTTTGCGACGTTTCGGTCCCTCTTACGTGGACCTTTATCAAGCACTGCTATATGATAGCAATGCTTGATAAAGGTCCACGTAAGATGGACCGAAAGGTCGCAAACATTGTGCTTGCAAGTTAACGAACGTGAAACGACTTTTTGTTGTTTTCACCTTGTGACCAAAACGGATGAAAAACAAAAACGTTTCCAGGACAGGGGTAGGTTCCCTTTCATGCTGAGAGAATTTCTGAAAGAGGCACCAGATACCGAATGACAAACGCAAAAAAGTCCCAAAAACAGTTATTTTCCAGTAGAAAAGTTAAAAAACTTGACAGTGCCAGTGCTGATGCAATGCAAAAATGCAGAGGAAGCTGGTACAAACCACAGATCACGTTGTAAAAGCTTGACAACCGTGGATAGCCATTCATGAAAAATTCTGGTTGGTAGGCACCTGACTAACCTCCCTGGTAGATTGCCAAGCTGGGATGACCTAAGTCCCTTGCCCTTCAAGCTCAGGTGCCTTGAACAGTAGCCTCTTCTTTGCGATTCCTTGTTGCAAGCCTCCCGTGAGCACAGCCGTCTCCACTGTTTCCCATTGAATTTCTTCCGGATACCACTTGGAGTGGAAACAACATCCCCTTTCTTGTATTTGTGAGGAGTGGCTGCTTGAGATCTGCAACAAAACAATTACAGTTGACCTACGGTTACAAATCAAACTCAATTACATTATCCATTTGAACCTAACAATTCTTTAATAACCTAATATTCGTATCAATGGGATTGGGAGCTAAAAAAGGAAATGCGTGAACAGAAAAACAGTTCATACAAATATTTACCTACACCCCTGAGGGAAACTTGTACAAGCCTTCCTGGCTTTTGACTGCTTTTGACTTTGCTCCAAGATCCAAATTCATCAATAACAAATTATGATTTTCATTAATCTTGAGAATTATTCTCACTGATTGGGGAGGGTGACGGACTTAGGATTATGACCTGGGCCTCCTACACCTTTTGTGAAAAAGTGTTTTATCCTGGTTTATCATAACTAGCCGGCTGCGCCGGCAATTGCCGGCGAGGGCGATGCGTTTTACGCCTTGCACAAATAAAAGGGAGCAAAGTGAAAGCAGAGGAATGAAAAATGTTGTTGAACAACAATGGGTTTTAAATGGAAAAGTGTAGGAGTAGAAATTAAAGTTTCTAACACTTAGCTCCCTTTAATTTGTCCACGGCGATAAAATAATATGCCTGTTTCACGCAAATAAGCCGAGAAACCACAGAGTGGATGGTGATGGTAGAATAACCGTCGAATTTTTTTTTCTTTCCTCAGTTTTCTGTTCAAGTTGTTCAGTGCATAATTGTGACGTAAAGGTGTGACCGAATTAATGGTGGCATACCTGCATTCAAAATTTTGATTGATTAACTTTTTGAAAAACTTGAAGTATCCCATGTCGATCCAGTCAAAGTTGAGCTCTGACCGCGGTTGACCTCAGATTTCAATATGCCTGCGTTCGGATTGTTATGGACGCGTGAAAGAGTCAGGGCACTCCAACCGTATTCGTATGTCTCTGCTGTATCTGCTCCAATCCGGTTTCGTGTATTGATTGGGTGAATTCCTTGCAAGCAATGCTCTTCATTTCCTGGGGCTTGGTTGTTCTTGATTTTTCGTGCGAATCGGGATGCGAACAGGCAAGGGTTACGCGTTGCCTTCTGGATTTCGTGAAGATTGACCACTTTTTTTACGGAATAACGTACTCCGAAAAATCCATCAAGTTCGGAATCATTATAGTTTTCGTCGTGAGCAAACCAATTCAATTGCTTCGGAAAACAAAAACCAATTGTTTGTTGAAAAAGCGATGTCCGCTCCCCCAAAAAACAATGCCCACGCCGCAATCGTTGGTATTGTGCGGCGTGCACACCTCAGTTCGGACAGTTTTCGGAGTCGAAAATTTTGAAAAATTCTGACGGCCTGAAAAGGGCCGTTGGGTTTTCTTTTCTTGGCTTCAAAATAACACATGATTTCTGCGTGCTTTGGCACATGCTGATTGGTTATTTGAAGTTAGTTTTGGCAACGATTTAGTCAGTTGCACGAATTTACCCTCAATAAAACGGCAAAAATTGCACTTTTTTTTGGTACACTCCAAATCCATCGTTCGGACTCATTTTTTTCGTCGTGAGTAACGCAATTGCTCGGAAACAAACCAATGTGTTGAAAAAGCGATGTCCGCTCCCCCAAAAAACAATGCCCACGCCGCAATCGTTGGTATTGTGCGGCGTGCACACCTCAGTTCGGACAGTTTTCGGAGTCGAAAATTTTGAAAAATCTGACGGCCTGAAAAGGGCCGTTGGGTTATCTTTTCTTGGCTTCAAAATAACACAAATGATTATTTCTCGATTTCTGCGTGCTTTGGCACATGCTGATTGTTCTTTGGAGTTGGTTTTGGCAACGATTTAGTCAGTTGCACGAATTTACCCTCAATAAAACGGCAAAAATTGCACTTTTTTTTGGTACACTCCAAATCCATCGTTCGGACTCATTTTTTTCGTCGTGAGCAACCCAATTGCTCGTAAACAAACCAATGTGGTGAAAAACGATGTCCGCTCCCCCAAAAAACAATGCCCACACCGCAATCGTTGGTATTGTGCGGCGTGCACACCTCAGTTCGGACAGTTTTCGGAGTCGAAAATTTTGAAAATTCTGACGGCCTGAAAAGGGCCGTTGGGTTTTCTTTTCTTGGCTTCAAAATAACACATGATTTCTGCGTGCTTTGGCACGTGCTGATTGGCTATTTGAAGTTAGTTTTGGCAACGATTTAGTCAGTTGCACGAATTTACCCTCAATAAAACGGCAAAAATTGCACTTTTTTTGGTACACTCCAAATCCATCGTTCGGACTCATTTTTTTCGTCGTGAGTAACGCAATTGTTCGGAAACAAACCAATGTGTTGAAAAAACGATGTCCGCTCCCCCAAAAAACAATGCCCACGCCGCAATCGTTGGTATTGTGCGGCGTGCACACCTCAGTTCGGACAGTTTTCGGAGTCGAACATTTTGAAAATTCTGACGGCCTGAAAAGGGCCGTTGGGTTTTCTTTTCTTGGCTTCAAAATAACACATGATTTCTGCGTGCTTTGGCACGTGCTGATTGACTATTTGAAGTTAGTTTTGGCAACGATTTAGTCAGTTGCACGAATTTACCCTCAATAAAACGGCAAAAATTGCACTTTTTTTGGTACACTCCAAATCCATCGTTCGGACTCATTTTTTTCGTCGTGAGTAACGCAATTGTTCGGAAACAAACCAATGTGTTGAAAAAACGATGTCCGCTCCCCCAAAAAACAATGCCCACGCCGCAATCGTTGGTATTGTGCGGCGTGCACACCTCAGTTCGGACAGTTTTCGGAGTCGAAAATGTTGAAAATTCTGACGGCCTGAAAAGGGCCGTTGGGTTATCTTTTCTTGGCTTCAAAATAACACAAATGATTATTTCTCGATTTCTGCGTGCTTTGGCACATGCTGATTGTTCTTTGGAGTTGGTTTTGGCAAAGATTTTTTCAGTTGCACGAATATACCCTCAATAAAACGGCAAAAATTGCACTTTTTTTTTGGTACACTCCAAATCCATCGTTCGGACTCATTTTTTTCGTCGTGAGCAACCCAATTGCTCGGAAACAAACCAATGTGGTGAAAAAACGATGTCCGCTCCCCCAAAAACAATGCCCACACCGCAATCGTTGGTATTGTGCGGCGTGCACACCTCAGTTCGGACAGTTTTCGGAGTCGAAAATTGTGAAAATTTCTGACGGCCTGAAAAGGGCCGTTGGGTTTTGATGATGGAACACAAATGCGGCCAATGCCATCTATTGACGGCCCTTGAACGGGCACTGTGCCGGACACGTTGGCGAAGGTTGTTTCCGCAGGGACAGAGTACGAAAAAATTCGAAAAAAAGAAAAAACATTGTCTGCTTTCGGGACGCGCCTTCAGGTCGCGTCGTCAGGCCTCCACAGGCGACCAATGGCGTGTCTGCTTTCCGGATGCGTGTCTGCTTTCTCGGATTGAAGACCTGAACTCGCGATCTGAAAGCACACAGGCCATTAGTCGGTTATGGAGGTCTGATGACGAGAGCAGACTGCATTTTGGTTTTGAAGCACATTTTGAAGCACATTTGGTACACTCCAAATCCATTGCTCGGACTGAGCAACCCAAACATTCGAAAACAAACCATAAACGATGTCGGCACCGCAAATTTTGGTATTTTGCGTCGTGCACACCTCGGTTCGGACAGTTTTCAACGTCGAAAAATTTGTCCGGACGTGAGACATTCCGCCGGGGCAATGTCTCACGTCCGGACGATCTTCCGCCGGCCTCCTGGAAAATTGTCCGGACGTAACACAGCGTGATGGGCGGGTTGACCCTGAAAACTGTCCGGACGTTCAATACACAGCGTGACGGGCGGGTTGGACCGCCGTCTATAACAGTGGTCCGATTGCATTTTTGTCCACCAGGCAACAAAATTGCGAAATGAACGGCGGAGAAAAGGGTCCGGTGGAAAACGACTTGTGTGGAAATGAGTTCGGTGCGAAAAGCTCGATTTTCAAATTTGTTCGCCTTGCATGACGGGGGCTGTCAATAAAAGTCAAGAAAACCTTGCCATATTCGGGTGAAATTAACACCGAAGTAGTTTTCCACTGATGGACCCTTCTCTCAACTGGAAGACTGTGATTTCAGAAAGCCTTGTTTCAACTGATTCATGGCGGAAAAAATCTCAGGATATCTCACCAGGTTCACCGCGGGCTCATCATGCCAAATCATGCTGGATACAAGTCCGGTAGTTTGACTCAAAACAAACCATGAGTGCCTAAATATCATTGAAATGTCTCAATAAAACAACAAAACAGTCTGCATCTACCTACCGACGATGTTTACAGATAGCCAGAGGTTTTTTTCCAATATGAACAAAAAACTCTCACTGAGAATTAATTTTTGATTTGAGAATTAATTTCACCTTGGAGTGGTAGGTTGTGACCTGGGTGTCCCCACCGACTGGTCCATTAGACTACTGGTACTTGAACGACTATGCATGCTGCTCCTCTTGCTGTGGCAACCCGGATAACTTCCGTCCTTGTTGAGAATGCCGGGCGTCAACGATGCGGACCTCCCAGATGCCATGAGACCTGCAAAAAGAAGAGTGCTACCTACCGTTTAAGGTGGTCAATCGATCCAACAAAAGAATTGGAATTTTTAATGGAAAATTGGTATTTTATAATTCCAGCGCATTTGACAGATGCCAGCGCAGTGCAGCTAGGTTCATTTGTTCAAATTATAGACGCACCTAGTCAGTCTCTGATATGCTCTCATGCTTGGATCTTGAAACTCTCTCTGAGTGACGTTTAACACGTGTCTGAAGCTTCTCCAATCAATATACAAGGGCACAATTTGCACACATCTCCTGTCAGATATCTCCCGTAGAAGTGTTCCACGTCGCACCGATAATGGTCATTTCATTGAATATCCCATCTTGAAATTTAATAGGCACTTTAACAGCTTTTTTCCTCGCATGGTTCGTGAATGGAATACCCTCCCTTCTTCTTCCCCATTTCTTGCATGCGTGCTGTAGATACAAGAGGATTCTCATATTGTCCCTCCAACTTGATGCAGCCCAGACCAGCTGAAACTGTCCTTTGCCCTTGTCGCCGTTCTCATTTTTTCATTTTCCTTTTTATTGTTTGACGTTCGACTTCAATGTTGAGATTTTTTGAAATAAACAAAAAATAATATAACAGAACATCAGACCTGCAAAATGGGGAAAAAATTGGTGTACCAAACCTGCAGAAGAATAAAACGTTTGTGACACCTAGTGAAAGGAGGTTTCAACAAAAATGAGTGCAAAATCTGTTTTCGAAAAGGTGCATTAAAAGATCACAGAACAACAGCATTTCTAATTGGTTGGATATTTGAAAAGATGGAAATGATTGGAAACATGTACCACCCTGTAAAAGTAGACATCCCATTCTATACCTCAAGGTTACCAACTCAGAATTTTGCACTTTACGCATAAAAACTTTAAAGAAGAAGAGAAATGTCTCTCAAAAATACACACAGGTACCTACTGCAGGTACCTACATTGTTTGTACATACTTACATCAGAATGCCAAAGCATTTGTAAAAAATTGACAAGAAATCTTCACAGACAATGGACAACACACGCCAACGTTGAGGCTGCGTCTGCAGAAACAGTTTTTATCTTATTCGCGTTTGCTATCATACTGTTCATGTGACAAGTTCGGAGTGAGAGGGATTCCTCTCTGCACAGCTGCACACCTGTTGAATGTGATGAGTTTCTTGCCCGTGTATTGGCCGAGGGATTGGTGTGGTCGCACTGGTCATCAACTGATGAGTCCAGCCAGTGATTCTGCAGACGAAACCTCAGCTTTGGTGTGTTCAGCATTTTCTAATGTTCAACAGCATCTGCACGCAGCACGAAATAATAATTTCACTTTTTAAAGCTTAAATCATCACAGAACAGAGTAAAACTGAAGTCCAAAAAGAGTCACTTTCTTTTGAAAGACTGAGTGCCTACTTGCAATGTGTTCTTGATAATTATTGTTTGCAAACACCGATATTGGTGAAAAATCTAGAGGTACCCTTCCTGTGATCCTTCTGAAAAGTTACAAAAGGCAACTTATGCTATTATTCGCACCTATTGTGCATTTGTTTACCCACCTGACTCTCCAGAAAAAGTAATATCCTCCCTTCTCAAGTCATCATCGCTCTCGCAGAAGTCATAATCGCACTGTCTTCTACGGAGATCATCACTGCCACTGGAAGCCACTGTGCTACCAGAGTGTGACTGACCACTGACAGGTGTCATGGTGCTACCTCCAGGGGAAACAGCAAGATTCCGAAAAGGTGGTGGCGTTATCCTGTTGCTGAAAAAAAGAGTTTCAAGCTTGGAACCATTTTTTATCACTTACCTAGTTCTAGCTGGATCATTTAGATAAGTACATTTGGACAGAAAAAAATTGACTGGTGGAAAAGAAAGAGCAAAAATTTTTGATCAAGCAACCTTGAGCCTATTAGCCCTTGAGTAACGGCAAAAACTTACCTAGTCCAAGCTAGATCAACACTTTCTTGTGATAAAAAAGCAAGGAATCTTCCGAGCGGAAACTCGTAGAAATGATCGTTAATTTTAAGGGCATTTGTTAAAGATCATCTCAAACAATATTATTTTCAAATTACCAAATTTCGTAGACTCCCAACGACACAAATAGATATCTGCGTTAAGGAACGACAAAAAAGAAATTATCAGTCTATGACGTTATCAAAACGATACCATTGAGGTCAGTTGAGGAACATGGCAGTCTGGGATGAGGTGGGTAGGTGGGTACCTACTCTGGTTTTTAGCCAATGTACCGAATGCAAGTGAGAGGAAACAAACCGCTGTGGACAAATTACAGGGAGCTAAGTGTAGTGTAAGAAACTTTAATTTCCACTCCTGCGATTTCCCATTTTTAATACCCATTATTGTTCAACAATATTTTTCATTTCGCTGTTTTCACTCAGCTCCCTTTAATTTGCTCAAGGTGAAATAAGGTCCACCAAATTTTTGTTGTTGTCGAACAAGAGCTTTGAAACAATAAGAAAGTGAAGCAATAGTAAGAGACGTTAGGCAGGTACGTGAATACGATGGAACTGGTTTTACCTACAGAGAAACAGCTAGATGCAAGTGCAAAGTATGATAGTGCAAAATCCTTTTTTGAGAAGAACATTATCTTGATGTCAGATTGTTCCAAAGACCTGTTAATGAGAGGTGAGGACCTGTGGACCATGTTAGTGGACGTGATTTGCAGTTAATAGAGGGACAACAAGCGGGTTGAGAAGAATCAATGGGTGTACACCAGGCAGTTGGTTGATAACAAACAATAGACAGTTATGGTAGGAAGGGCAGGTAGGTTTAGTTAACTCTAACTGAGAAATAGGCAGGTACCTAACGAATATAAACCGTAAATAATGTCCATGAAATTGGCCCAATCAATATGTAGACAGGTCTCTTGGACTGTTTTGATAAAAGCAATAAAACTGGGCTTCAATGTAAAAAAAAATCAAGTCAGAAAATAAATTAGGCTAACCTGTAACTGCTGCTTCCGGGAGGTGTAAAGCTTAGAGAATTTAGATGGCTGGCGTGCAGATTTGACGCTGTTAAAGAGCTCTTGGTTGGTGACATCATTTCTCCTTCAAAACTAGGTTCTATTTCTTCCTGCCAGGGTGGTTGCAGTAGCCGAAGCAAAGGCCGAGTGACCCACAAGAATTTCTCTTCTTCTCGTTCAGCTGGAAAAAGTGGGAGCAAGTAAAACATATGAGGAGCAAGTAAAACATATGAATGCACCAGTTATTTGACAGACAGAAAATGATGAAGACGACAGGGCTTCATGCAAGAAAAAAACAAGTGGGAGGTTAGCCTACCTAAAAGGAGGGGTAGGTATCTGAGTTTGGAAAACTTTACAAAAAAAGCTTGGTAGTAGGTACGAGGTACTTAACCTATAAGCTTCCTTTGTCCTCAGTCGAGTCAAACTGGAAAAATAAGAGCAAATTTGCCATTGTGGTAGGTACTCAGTTGTGTCTGGACGTGGACCATCATGCCACACCTGCAAGAATATCTTGAGTAACCAATAGGACCCCTAAATTTGCAATTCTGATCATTTAGATCACCTGCAGAAAATGACAACCAAAAGTGCTGAAAAAAAAATTTGCAGTGCCCTGAAGTGTTGTTCAAGTGTGTGGGGCTCGGAAATGGGGGGTTTGGAGCGGAGTTTACCAAAAGCTGGAGAATTTTTTTCATTTTTTCTGATAATTTTAAGCAGATTTCAAAGAAAACACAGGCACCTAACTATGAAAAAATGGAAAATCAGTCTGCACATAAAAATGCATGAAGTTGTCACTGTTGAGCAACTGGCTGGTCCTTTTGACATGTGGAATTAGTGAGTCTGAGTGGCCAAAAATTTGCAGTGTCTGGGGCATAGACCGTCCCAGAGGAGACAACGAATAAACAGTAAGTTTGGCGGTGGAGTCCCCCATAAGCTTAACAAAATGCTGAATGGATCACGGCAATTCAGTCAGAATGGTCAAAGGGAAAGAGATCATAAATTCGACCTTCAGTTAAGAGTGGATTTAAAGCAGGAGTTTTGGCATTTCAGCCTGACAGATAACACAGTTCTAATTATTTCCATCATTCTTATAGGCTACCTAGGTAGCCTATCTACCTACCTAGGTAGTTCTCTACACATGTTAGGTAGGTATCTACCTTAATCAATAACACTATGAAAAAACAAAACAAGAAATAATCCATTCTGATCGTTAAAGTAAATCCATTCTCAATTCTCACATTGAAAAAAGATAGGTACCCACCAGCCAGTATGATCTGGGTAGTTTTTTTCTAGAGAAACCGATTAAAAGGTCACATGTTTTAACATTGTTGAGCTGGTCTGCAGCCCAGATTTTGGTCACAGCCACTGGTTTAGATCCACTAAGAAAGACCTATAGCTAAATGCATTTTTTATCATAGATAAGCCATTGGATGGCTAGTTTTCCAGTGGGATCTTACGTATCAATAAAGTAAAGTACTCGAAAGCTTAACAGTTGGCCAATGAATGTGATCCACAACCTCAAAGGTGTGCTTAAATGAAAAAAATACTCTAGCTGTGCATTGGTTTCAAAATGATTTAGGCCACCCAGCAGGCCCTATTGAGTTCACGTTGTTTCAATAATTGTTTCAGAAAAAATCAACATTTCAATCTGGTATTTTTCTGGACTGCATGGCCAAGAGGTTAAAGGTTAATGAAGGCCCATTAGATAGGACTATTTAACTGCTGACAAAATTTTTAAATTGAAACAAACCTGTCCGAGTAAGTTGAACAAGAAATTGTAGTGGCCGCCTGCTAATCTGACAAATCACCCCTTCAACAAAGTAATTTTGTTCCTGATCGACACGGACACAAACCCTGCAGCCAACTGAGAGCATATTTGGAGATGGACTGGCATCACTTATGATGTCAATTCTACCAGACTCAGCATTATAGACAACAGACTGTTTGTCGTTGTCAAATGTTACAAACACATTAGGCCAATGTGCTTGCTTGATGCAACCAGGCATGAAAACGGAGCCATGCCTGCCAAGCACCCTGTGTCCAACCCACTCCAGCAGGTCTACACGCATGACTGAGTGGCTGTTCCTGTGGCCAGTCGCATCGCTGCTTCTAGAGTGACCAGGTGAGGACATATCAGGCTTTTTTGTACTGAGATCCAATGTTGAGTCATGCATAACCAGATGACCAGCATGTGACTTCATGGAGGGAGATATGGATAGCATCTGATTGGTATTAACGACCATCTTTGGCAAGCTGTTGGTGGCTGCATAGTCAGCCGTGGTTGTGCACTTCTTCAAGTTTTCAGCAACACCAGGAGAACAGACTTTAATCATCTGACAATTTTGATGACCAAAATTTGTCGTTTCCGAAACAGCAAAATTTCTTGCAGCTGCATTTGCGACATCAGCCATTGGTTTATCGGAAATGGGAATGAAGTGTGATCTGCTCTCCTTTTCCAAGCAACCAGGTGGCACCTCAGCACTCCTGTTGTGAGCATTCTGCGTAAAACTAGATGCTTGGATGCACTGAAATGAAGCAGCTGCAATGGGAACAGCGACCCCATCTCTAGGACATATCTGCACTACATTGTTGGGGTCTCTTGCCACGAGCCGAACAACTTCACTGCTCGGAATCTTTGGTTGATGAGGCATGACATGCACGGGAGAGTTATGCTCAAGAGTTTCAAATTCAGACAAGTCGAATTTTCTCTTCTTTGGCACTTTTTTGGCAATAATTCCATTACTTGCCATTGTTTCACTTGAATGCAAGCGAACGACATTATGGAGCTGAGAATGGCTACTGCCAGTAAAGGCAGCTGAACATCCATTGGCAACTTGGATCGGTGGTGGCGGTGGTGCAGAGTGATGCGCTAAATTTTGCTCTGACATTCTCTGGAAACATTTTGCGCTAAGTCGACAAAATTTCCGCCATCATTGTGAAACTACACCTGTGCATCCAATTCAACAAATAGAAACAGAATGAAAAGAAACACGTGTGATCAAATTTTCTGGGTTTCAACAATCTTCCCTGCCATACCTACCTACCTCCCTTCACCTGAGTGGCCTTGAACAAAAATCAAGTCAGTCACTTTTTTTTCTCTCCTCTGTTGCCACCTGCACTGCATCCACATGAACAAAAAATGTGGAGTCTGTGCTGGAGGCGAGCCCTGCTGTCAAAAACAAAATGTCCGTTGCATCAAACAATTCGAAACAATAGGTAGGGGCCTAGTGCCTTTTCTTAAAAAAGCTCTCCCTCGGCAACTCCGGGAAGATTTACATTCACCACGTGGAGGTCTTTGCAAATCCAACAAGTAGGGCCAAAATTGCCAAGTCCAGCAAGTAAACCAAACCAAAATCCAACAAGTAAGGAAATTGCCCGGTGAGTTTCGAGGTTGTTGTGCTGTGGTGGCAACCACATGCTTCTATAGATGAACAAGTACCTAACAAAGCCATTTACTGCATCAACAGAGTGTAGACCGACACCCCCACAGCAGGGATGGGTAAACGTATAAAACTCCACGTATAATACGTGCGTATAATACGTACGTATAATACACGTAGAAAACGTATAAAACCTAAAAGTCGAGTGATACCTCATTTTTTGCATAAAAAGCTGCTCTTTAACATGCTAACATTCTATTTATCACATTAAAATAATGACTAGCATCATCATCAATGAAAGGAAAAAATTAAAATGGTTAACCAATGAAGCCCCGCAATTACTTTTAAGTTGGCCACACAAGATTGTCTTTGCCACACACCATTGTAAAATGCATTTCAAAATTGCATGTGCACCAACCGTGTGAATGTTGATGCTGCCAAATAATTGGAATTATTTACTTGCAACTTTTTTTATAACATAGGTCTAGATGCATGTAGCTCACGTGCCTAGTATAAGAGAGAAGTGCACAGAAAACCAAAAATGACAATAATGGAAGAAGGCAAAAAATAACATCACTGTCTACATTATTGTTAAGCAGCAAATGGATGCAAGAAAGGTGGCAATGAGAAAGTGCCAAAACCAACCTCATGCTTTGTCTCACCTTTGCAACATTCATTTGCTAAGGAAGCTTGTTCCATAACGAGGGTGGCCCCAGAAATCCTGACTGCCGGATTCGATCCGGAGCTGCCTTACCCAACTTCATTGGGCCAACTCAATATTCCTGTGCCAATTCTCTTTCTGGCCTGACAGCATCACTGGAAAAACGACTCAGCAGTGATAGTCAGTAAATGGCAAGCACACATGCTTGAAACCACCAAGTACTAATGCATACAGCATTGGAGCGAAGGCCTGGCATAAATGCACTGGGTAGCTTGCAATCATTGGCACGATCGTTTAATCACGATTGCTTCATCGTTGTTTCATCGCGATCATTTCATCATCTGGGCCTACCTATTTCATTTTCTTTCATCTTTACGAGTATTTCATTTTTATCCATTAGGTACCTACCTAGTACCTACCTTCTTTTCAGATTGTGAATGGGTGTGGTGTGTGCCGGTTCATGAAGCTTGCTTAGGGGTGCTCTTGAGTGATTGTATCTGTGTGATTGTTGTCTGTCTGTTATTGAATGCTACATGACTGGGTCCCGTCCACATTCCGATAATATGTTTTCCGAACTCCTGTCGTCCCCTCCGTAATTAACCAATTCCTCCTTACAGATAATACAGCTGACGATCGCGTATCCTTCCATTCCCTCCCTTCCTTTTCCCAAGTATGTGATGAACATTGCTGTTTTCTGAGAACTTTGCCATTCGCCATTGATGATTGCCTTGATGGCATGAGAGCGTGGAGTGCAAACTAAAAAAAACGTTCGCCCAAGATCAGCGCAGATCACATGGCAGAAAATCTCGCACGAACTGCAAATGTTGAAAAAAAAGGTTAACCTTTATCTCGTCTATGATGCCATATGGCATCACAAATTTCAACCCGAAAGTCATCTCGCTGTTTGGTTAAAACATGTCGATTTTTTTTTTTTGGATTGATACCCCACTTTGACATCTTGTCCAAAACGTTGCCAAATTGTGCCACTGAGTGTCAACTGTAACCCTGTCAGATTGACATGCGAACAGCGGGCTTATTTGGGGTGAATTTTGCTGTTTTTTGCACGCCTGCTGCTCCGAAATGGTTGGTCCTGTCTATGATGCCATTTGGCATCATAAAGGATCGATATTTGCGCGGGAAAAAAGTGTCCTAGGCCAAATTTCGCCTGGGGGGGCATGTCACTCCAAGCCCTGCCGGGCGGCTGGAGATATCGAAAAAATAGGCCGGATTCCACCCTTTGGGTGGAATCCGGCCTATTTTTTCGATATCTTTCGTCGAAAAAATAGGCCGGATTCTAGATAGGCCGGATGCTAGATAGGCCGGAAAATAGGCCGGAAAATAGACCGGCTGGAGATATCGAAAAAATAGGCCGGATTCCACCCAAAGGGTGGAATCCGGCCTATTTTTTCTTGGGTGGAATCCGGCCTATTTTTTCGATATCTCCAGCCGGTTTCTCAAAAAATGGCAGTTTGGAAATCCCTACTTGAGATAGAGGGACCATGCAAAAATGGCGGGAAAAGTTCAAAGTCAAAAACAGAGGGTATGCCGACAAAAGAAACAATAATAATATCAATAGATAAATGTGCGTTTATCTCGAAAACTTTTTTTCATTCCTTTGACGGCGCCGCCAGACGGCATCTGATGACATTTTTCATCGGATTTCTGGGAAGTTGTTGGCGGAAGTGTAAAGATGGATAGTCGGCAATTAGCGCCTTGCTTGACAGGTCGGCTTCGCTGTGACACGCCGAAAAGGAGACCGCCTCTCATAATTTTTTTACGATTCGGTTGTACAACTCCGATTCTCAGAATGAAGACTTTGTACAGGTTTTGAAATTTAGTGTCATCGGAAGTAAACATGCCTTCAAAGGAGTTGTTCCAAACACTTCAAAAATTGAATATGAGGCTGCAGAAGCAGACAGACTTGAAAAGTTATGATGCCATATGGCATCATAGACGAGATAAGTCTACAAAATGGGCAGACGACTAAAAGGTTAATCAAAGTCCTGCCAGATGCAAGCAAGAATCCAGCTGCAGGATGGGAGTGAGAATTCTGGAATTTGAGTACTTGGACAGCTTATGGTTCGTCGATGTATGTATCATAGGCAGAGCATAGGATCCGGGGATTTTCAGTTCAGATGAAATTTTGGAAGAAAATGGCAATTATTTTTCTTGATTTTCGTCAACAGGCCATATTGTTCAACAGTGCGACCTGTTTTGAAAAGAAAGCCACCATTGTAAATGTTTGTAAGCAGTGGTTGGCATTGTGAACGGATCAGCAGGCGATGCGACCACATCAAGAGATTAAGAAACAAAGTCACAGTTTTATTTTTTGTCTGTTTTTTAACCTCTTGACGTGGTCGTATCGCATGCTGATCCAAATTTCAGACAAAATTTTAGACCAACTTTCAGACAAACCCAAATTTTAGATCCAAATTTAAAATCCAAATTTTACACAAAAATCTAAAAATGCAAGTTGAGCTGTTAAATAATCCCTTCCTGCGATCGTCGTCATTTCCGACAACATATTCAGGTTTTATTCCTCCCACGCTACCCTCAGTTCTGAAATAACTTCAGAATTGAATTCCTTGTTGAATTCCACCCCCAAGTCATGTGTCACACATGTTAAATTTGTGCACACGTATAATACGTACGTATAAAACACTTTTATACGTATGTATAATACGACGTATTATACGTAGAAAACTCACGTATAATACTTAAGTATTATACTTACCCATCCCTGCCCCACAGATCAATTTACTTGTGGAGATTGACAAACTGGTAAACTGTAAACAACTGTAAAGTAAGAGTGAACAGTCGGTCAAATAGGACTTGCTTTTTAAAAGGACAGAGGGACTCATTTTAAAATGACATCTGTTAAAACACAACCCAGAATGTGCCTCTCCAAATAAATTCTCCAGCAGAATATCTACTATGTTCCACAAAAGAAAAAAAAACTAACACATTAATTACCTACCTATTGCTGCAGCACACGTTCTCGTCAGACACAGTTTCTGACTTGTTAATCTTAAAATACCTACCTACTTATCAGAATGGGCGAAAGACAGCATGCAGAAAAGGAAATTGTAGCCGTTTTCCTTACAGGGCCAGTGTTATTAGGTATCATTCAAGAGACTGGGCTGAAACCAAATGGCAATAATGGCATTTGCAAAATTGACCTATGTTTGCAAGGCACTAAAATTTTGATAAACTCATTTTGCTCCAGTTCATATTGTTGCGCTTTGGGAATATCCGGGTCCTAAGAATGACCACTTGGCTTGTAAAAATGACCATCGACACAGAAAAGATCGAAGAGTGGGATTAAATTCCTCAAGATCTGGACCCTTCATCAGAAGAACTGTCACAACCATTAGAAGAAATTACCTAGTTCTCAAAAAAAAAAAAAACAGCAAAAACACTGCTTTTCTTCTGCAAAAAAAAAACAGAAAAAAAACTCCCCAAGAAAAAAATCCACGAAAAAAACACTTTCCAAATTTTCAGAAAAAAAAAATCAATTAAAAACAGAAAAAATCCACTCGTGGCGATGCAACAGTGCTCAGTTTTGAGCACTGTGGCGGTCGCGTTTGTGCTCATTTCACTTTGGTTTTCTCATTCAACGACAACGGTTTCTCAACCAGCACCCATCTGATTCGGCCCCATATCCAATTCACGACCATCGGATTTCCCGTGTGTGTCTCATGTCTGTTTTGCCAAAGTACCTACCTAAGTCAATTCTCCATCGACGATCTCAGGCTGTTGAAAAGGGAAGTGACTAAAATGCTGAACCTGCTTGTCCTGCCTGTCTTGCTTCTATTTGACCATAGCAGGTTTCCAGCAGGACAAGCAAGACAAGCAGGACAAGCAGGTTCAGCGTTTTAGTCACACCCGTTGAAAAGGTCCAGACTAGATCTGAAAATTTGTGTTCCAGCAAAAGTTCGAGAAAGAAAGTATGGCGGTTGAAAGAACAGAAAACACAAAACGCGTTGCCACCACACCACATTATTTCGGTTGCTGTGCAGCAGAGTTCCGCTTCAACAGCTTTCCCTGTATTTTTTTTTTAAGAGAAAAACGTCCAAGCAAACTTTGTTTGGCAGATGCACATCAATATGACCAAAGAATGATTGCACAGCTTCGGTGTCGCCTTCGTGGATTTCTCTAGGTGGGTAGGTACACAGAAAGTGAACCTACCTGGTCAAAGACTGAGCCCATTTAACTCTGCTAGCCGGTTGCCGTACGCCATAGGTACGCGCCACAAAGTGCTTTATTTTTTTTTTTTTTTTTCAAAAATACTAATCACTTTTTTGTTGGACAAAAATTTTTGGTCTGTGCCACTTCGTCCTTCCTGAATCAATGACAGGATGGGAAGTTTAAAAACTAGGTAAACAAACGAATAAATAAATTAACCAACAAAATTATTAGGGGAGACCGGGGTAATAGGAATCCGGGGTAATAGCCATCTTCGACAATATCTTCTACAACAATAATGATAGGAGGCCCAAACTAATTTTCAAAAAGGACCACTTCATGATGAACTTCCATCAAAATTTTCAGATCATTCTGGCACAGCATCATGAAATTTTGCTCTCCCAGCCAAAAAAATCATTTTCGGAGAACTAGCAAATCACATACCCAGCGACATGAATGACCATCGTGTGAGTCCTGTCATGCCAATTCAGACCCCAGCTTTTTTCTGTGTTAAAAAAAAAACTGCCGGCGCAACCGCAAATCCGATGAATCGGAGTAACCGCGCCGTGAAAATAAAAAGAACAGTCCCCCAAGTGGGAGAAGTCGGGCCGATATTCCACATTGCATCCCAGATTTGAAAAACCGAGTTGGTTTTTGGGTGTGGGTGCAATGGGGGAATGATTGAAGGGGTGCAAAAATGGTACGGCAACAAGGCGAGAAAAAAAAATAAAAAAAAAAAAAAAAAACCGTAACAAAAACATACCATCTCAGCACGTGGCCGTTTTCATGAAGAATCTCCATCCGTGGTTCGTCACAGTTGTCAAATTGCAAAAAAGTGAATCATGGTCACCAAAACAAAACACATGTCCATGTCCAAACATGACAAGTCACAAATTCAGCCAAAAAATTCAATTGATTCGATTCGTGCAAGAATGGGGAAAAAAAATTACCAATTAGGCAAACTGAATTTTTGCGTTAACTACCCTGTATTCTTTTT